>JAACNH010000982.1:84381-115324 GCA_019447015.1 Hymenochirus boettgeri | reverse complement strand
TGTGTTTATTAGTGACGTGACTATTGTGTTGGGTAGGTAGATTTAGGTAAGTGCCCCCATTGCTCTGTACTGACGTGGTTGTGTTTATTAGTGACGTGACTATTGTGTTGGGTAGGTAGATTTAGGTAAGTGCCCAGTACTGACGTGGCTGGGTAAACACCATACAATATATCCGACTGATATTACCGTGTATCGGTTGGTTGGCTGGAAATATTGTATGGTGTAAGTGTGGGGGCTGCACGATGGGTGATGGGTGACTGACAAGGATTTGTCCTGGGCCAACCTCTCGCTAGTTGCCCTGAACAAATATGTTCCCGTGTGTACCCAGCCTAAGTGAAAATGACATGTTGGGTAGACATATTAAGGTCGGTGCCCCCCACGGCCGGTGCCGCCTTCTCTGTACTGACGTTTACTGGACACTCACTTTACTATTAGTTTCCGGTTAACAGGGCATCTTCCACCTGGAACTACAAGTTGGGTAGGGGCATTGTGGGAGTTGTAGTCCTGACTCAGGGGCAAGGGTTATACATCCCTGTAAGTGCATAAGAATGGATAATCCTCTGTCCATCTGCTGCAGTAGGACCGGTCATTGGGTAGCAGAATGACCGGGACCTGGAATGTATTAACCCTGGTTCTTGGTTTCTGGCCATATCCATTTAAAGGGACAGAACCCCAGGCAGTTCATTGTTTTGCTTAAAGGCCAAAGTCCTTTCTTTCTCTTCCACCCACATGTTTGCTGGAAGGCAGAGCGTGTTAATAAATAAACAATAATAATAATAATAATAAACGCCTGGCAGTGACCTCTTCCCCTTTAATCTATTCTGGTTGACCCCAATACGACAGACTATGGTGGGATATACAATGAGGAAATCCCATTTACTTCCTTTGCAAGGAATGTCTGATTGACGCGATGGCAAATCTCTTTGGGAAATAGCTGAACTGTACATCTCTTCCTTGTCCTCTGTAGATTTTAACACTGACGTTTCCACGTGTGGGACCTGAAATGCTCCTCGCACTATCACATTGGGGGATTTTAGACGTTTCTTAAAGCGACAGTGCTTGCAATGTACACCGGGGATTTATATGCACGGCTCGGTGCAATGTACAAACATGTCAGGAGCCTCTATAGAGTCTCATGGGAATCTTTGTTTGCAGGTTATTAGGAGCTGCCACCAAATACCAATGTACATTGTTATAATGAATAAAAGTGATTTACACCAAACTTCCCCTTTAAAAATGTTAATTTATTGGGAAACATTTAGAAACCGTGTTAATGGAGAAATTGAATTTTGTGTATAAATGGATCCTAACCTGGGGCCCAGGAATGTGCATTGATTATCTCTTTTCTTGTTTGTTTCTCTGACTTTACTGACTGTTTGCACTAATATGGGAGTAAAATCAGAGCTATGCTACGAAATAGAGAGGGAAAAGGGCGCTGGAACGAGTCATTGAGAGAGTACGGGACAACAACGAATAAAAATACAGATGACATAGGCTGATATGCACTTCCTGGCCCCATATATGATAATATCTATATAGTGCAAGTCAGTAAAGTCAGAGAAACAAACAAGAAAAAGATGATCAATGCACATTCCTGGGCCCCATATATATAATATTATACTAGTGCAAACAGTCAGTAAAGTCAGAGAAACAAACAAGAAAAAGATGATCAATGCCACTTCCTGGGCCCATATATGATAATATCTATACTAGTGCAACAGTCAGTAAAGTCAGAGAAACAAACAGAAAGAGATGATCAATGCACATTCCTGGGCCCCAATATGATAATATCTATCTAGTGCAAGTCAGTAAAGTCAGAAACAAACAAGAAAAGAGATGATCAATGCACATTCCTGGCCCCATATAGAAATATCTATCTAGTGCAACAGTCAGTAAAGTCAGAGAAACAAACAAGAAAGAGATGATCAATGCACATTCCTGGGCCCCTATATATATATATCTATCAGTGCAACAGTCAGTAAATCAGAGAAACAAACAGAAAAGAGATGATCAATGCCATTCCTGGGCCCCATATATGATAATATCTATACTAGTGCAAACAGTCAGTAAAGTCAGAGAAACAAACAAGAAAAGAGATGATCAATGCACATTCCTGGGCCCATATATGATAATATCTATACTAGTGCAAACAGTCAGTAAAGTCAGAGAACAAACAAGAAAAGAGATGATCAATGCCCATTCCTGGGCCCCATATATGATAATATCTATATAGTGCAACAGTCAGTAAAGTCAGAGAAACAAACAAGAAAAGAGATGATCAATGCACATTCCTGGGCCCCATATATGAAATATCTATCTAGTGCAAACAGTCAGTAAAGTCAGAGAAACAAACAAGAAAAGATGATCAATGCACATTCCTGGGCCCCATATATGATAATATCTATACAGTGCAAACAGTCAGTAAAGTCAGAGAAACAAACAGAAAAGAGATGATCAATGCACATTCCTGGGCCCCATATATATAATATCTATCTAGTGCAAACATCAGTAAAGTCAGAGAAACAAACAAGAAAAGAGATGATCAATGCACTTCCTGGGCCCCATATATGATAATATCTTACTAGTGCAAACAGTCAGTAAAGTCAGAGAAACAAACAAGAAAGAGATGATCATGCACATTCCTGGCCCCATATATGATAATATCTTACTAGTGCAAACAGTCGTAAAGTCAGAGAAACAAACAGAAAAGAGATATCAATGCACATTCCTGGCCCCAATATGTGAATCTCTTACTTATACCCTACCCATAATGTCTGTATAACAGTTACATAGTAACATAGTATTATAGGTTGTATAAAGACATCCGTCCATCCAGTCCAACTTTATACCCTACCCATAATGTCTGTCTAACAGCTACATAGTAACATAGTATTGGAGATTGTATAAAGACATTGGTATTAATGTAATAATACCAGTAATTCTTAATATTATATAGTATCCCTGTACCAACCAGAACTACAGTATATGTATTAAAACCAGTTATTCTCAATATTATATAGTATCCCTGTACCAACCAGAACTACAGTATATATATATCTTAATACCAGTAATTCTCAATACTATATTGTATCCCTGTACCAACCAGAACTACAGTATATGTATTATCAGTAATTCTCAATACTATATAGTATCCCTGTACCAACCAGAACTACTGTATATGTATTGATACCGTAATTCTTAATATTATATAGTATCCCTGTCCAACCAGAATACCAGTAATGTATTAATACCCGTAATTCTCAATATTATAGTATCTCATTACCAACCAGATCTACAGTATATGCATTAATACCAGTAATATCTCCAATATTATATGGTATCCCTGTACCAACCAGAACTACATATATGCATTAATACCAGTAATTCCCAATATTATATAGTATCCCTGTACCAACCAGAACTACAGTATGCATTATACCGTAATTCTCAATATATATAGTATCCCTGTACCAACCGAACATACAGTATATGTATTAATACCCGTAATTCTCAATATTATATAGTATCCCTGTACAACCAGATCTACAGTAAAGTATTAATACCAGTAATTCTCAATATTATATAGTATCCTGTTACCAACCAGAACTACAGTATATGTATTAATACCAGTGATTCTCAATATCATATAGTATCCCTGATCAACCAAAAACTACAGTATATGCATTAATACGTAATTCTCAATATTATATGTATCCCTGTACCAACCAGAACTACAGTATATGCATTAATACCAGTAATTCTCAATATTATATAGTATCCTGTACCAACAGAACTACAGTATATGCATAATACCAGTAATTCTAATATTATATAGTATCTGTACCAACCAGAACTACAGTAATGTATTAATACCCGTATTCTCAATATTATATAGTATCCATTACCAACAGATCTACAGTATATGCATTAATACCAGTAATTCTCATATTATATGGTATCCTGTACAACCAGAATACACATTATATGCATTAATACCAGTAATTCCAATATATATGATCCCTGTACCAACCAGAACTACAGTATATGCATTATTACCAGTAATTCTCAATATATTAGTATCTCTGTACCAACCAGAACTACAGTATATGTATTATACCCGTAATTCTCAATATTATATAGTATCCCTGTTACAACCAGATCTACAGTATAAGTATTAATACCGTAATTCTCAATATTATATAGTATCCCTGTACCAACCAGAACTACAGTATATTGTATTAATACCAGTGATCTCAATATCATAGTATCCCTGTATCAACCAAAACTACAGTATATGCATTAATACCAGAATTCTCAATATTATATGGTATCCCTGTACCAACCGAACTACAGATTATGCATTAATACCAGTAATTCTCAATATTATATGTATCCCTGTACCAACCAGAACACAGTATATGCATTAATACAGTAATTCTCAATATTATATAGTATCCCTGTAACAACCAGAACTACAGTATATGTATTAATACCAGTGATTCTCAATATTCATAAGTATCCCGTATCAACCAAAACTACAGTATATGCATTAATACCAGTGAATTCTCAATATATATATGGTATTCCCTGTACCAACCAGAACTAAAGTATATGCATTAATACAGTAATTCTCAATATATATAGTATCCCTGTACCAACCAGAACTACAGTATTTGCATTAATACCAGTAATTCTCAATATTATATAGTATCCCTGTACTAACCAGAACTACAGTATATGCATTAATACCAGTAATTCTCAATATTATTTAGTTTTAGAAACTTATCCAGGCCTTTTTTAAAGTATTCAATGAACTTGCCATTACCACATCTGCTGGAAGACAGTTCCACAGGTCACCGTTCTCACTGTAAAGAAACCTTTCCTAACCTGAAGATGAAACTTCTTTCTTCCAACCTTAAAGGATGTCCACGTGTCCTCTGATATGTCCTATTAGTGAACAATGCACCAGAGAGTTCATTGTATGGGCCATTAATATATTTGTATAAGGTTATTATATCCCCACGCAAACGTCACTTCTCCAATGTAAACAGCCCTAACTTGTCTAATCTGCCTGCATAGTCAAGCCCCTCCATTCCCCTTATTAATTTAGTTATAACTTGTCTAATCTGCCTGCATAGTCAAGCCCCTCCATTCCCCTTATTAATTTAGTTGCCCTTTTCTGAACTGCTTCCATTTCCAAGATGTCCCTTTTGTATATGGGATTCCATAACTGCACCGCATATTCCAAATGAGGCCTTACCAGTGCCTTGTAAAGAGGGAGAATAACATTTTCTCAGTTGAATGTATTAAGCGTTTCTCTAATCATGTCTCCATGGAATAGAAGACGTCAGATTATGACTTGTGACTGATCTGTTATGTTCTGTTTATAGAAACAACTTAAATTGCTCGTTTATCTAAATGTGAATTTTCAGTTAAAGGATCTAATTATAGGTCATTCTTTTAGAGACTTCAGTTAATTTTCCTGGCTATTGGAACAAGACGGTGCTACCATACTGTATCCTCTCTACAGAGATCAATAAAATGTCCACAGACAGAAATATTTCCACTCCACATTGGTCCGTCGGGCAGAAATATCAACCCATGTGCACCTAACTATCAATTTATCTTTATTCCCATTATTAATTTAGTTGGTTCAATCTTTTCCTTTTCCAATTCATTGAAATCCTGTCCAAAGGTCAAACAAAAACGATCCCCAAGTTATTCCCCCCCGCTTCCCCAATGTTTCTTTTTTATAAGAAGCAGAATTAAAGGGAAAGTTAAGGTACGTAGACATATTTATCCCCATTGCGGATTTGGAGGACGTACTATACGCTGTGATCTGATTTACGGTTATTCTCCTCCTCGCTCCCTGTAATGTGGGTCGGTTAATATTATTTTTAACTTTGATGATCCGGCAGTTTTAAAGGTCTAAATGACATTGAATGTGACACAAATGCCGTATTTCATATCCTCCGTCTTCCCTGGAGCTTCCAGGTACATTGTCAGTCGCTATCGGTTTCTGGTGATGACCCCAATGTATTTCCACATTCCGGTCCTCTCTATGGGTTTAAATAATTAGGTTTATACAGTGGGGTGACCAGAAATCATTGGGGGCCCTGATCTTTATGGGGCCCCCCTTCCTGCTGGTTAATTTAAAGTTCTGGTAGACACAGGCCAAACCCATCCCAACTTTCCTGATGGATCGATGCTTAGGCTGTGGCCACACTGCAACGCACGCGATTGTGTGCGCTCTTCTTGTGCGTTCGCGTTTTGCGCATGCGTTTTCGCCATTTCGCATTATGGAAACGCTGCGTTAACTCGCCAAAAATGGTGAACACATGAGTTACCAAAACGCGAACGGACGCGCAATCGCATTTTCACGTTCCCCCGATTTTCCATTTTAGCGAAAACCGGGGGGCGCAATCGCGAGCGCGAAACGCGTGCGTAAACACGCGAAAAACGCGCTAGTGTGGCCTAGCCCTTAGGGATTGTTGGGTTAAGCTGGGTTTGTGAAGGCTGCTGGGATAACCAAAGCTGTGCATCTGTATGACGTTTCTGGATATATTGTCACTTGGTTCCTTTAGGGCTGCGTGTCGCAGTGCGATTCGCCTTACGTTCACGCCTTACGTCCGTATGGCCAATGCAGTGCTAACGGGTAGTTCCCACTATGTGCACAGCGATCCGGTACGTTATTGGTTCGCACGTGTGCACAGTTTTTCGTGCCTATTGCATGCGTGCCAATAAGAAATGACTCGGAACGCAGCACACAGGGAGTACCACACACAGCAGCGAATTGCAATAATCCTGCATGCAGTGCTGTGTGTGATCGTGGGACCGAACCGTCTAGCGTGACCTTACACTGCGTTGATTACATGTAACGTCTGTGACCGTGTAAAGTGTGTAAACTGCGGTTGGATCCGCAGGCACGCTGGGACAGATGGTTGTATTGATTGGTGTAGCGCAGCCTGAGATGGATTGAGAACCAGTGACGTAGATTGTTTACCCACTGGGTGACTGAGCCAGTCTCTGTAATGAATAGAAAGAATAGTGGGCAGACGATGATACAATAATCTCCCCATCGTTTCTTTGAGACCGATTCCTGTATATTGAGTCAGTTAATCTAACCACGGAATCTTTGTGTCTGTTCTGCCCCCTTTGTTTCCAGCTGTTCTTTCTCTTTCTAGCTGTGCAATGGTTCTGAACGCACGTGTCTCCTATTTTGTTTTTCAGATTAACGGAACCCTCTGGGTATTTAACGGACGGACCCATCAACTATAAATACAAAACCAAGTGTACCTGGCTAATTGAAGGCTAGTAAGTATCGTGTAGTGACAGTCGCCCCCTGTAGGGGATTGATCCAATAACGCACGTCTGGCAGGTAGAGTTTTGCTGTTGTTTACTTTGAGTTTAAAGGGCAAGTTCACCTTTCAAATAAAAAATGCCATATAGGTAAATTGTCCTAATCCCCAAACCCTGAATAGTTAGGCAACTGAAAGATGTAGGACTAACCTGTTATATAGCTGTGATGTCACATCCATGTTAGGAATAACTGGTTCTTCCAGGACATCGAACAGCAATTCAGGTTAGTCTTCCATCTCTCGGTTTCTAACTATTGCAGTTTTGGGGTACGGGGGGGATTAACCTTTGTAAAATTTTTCATTAAGACATTCTATTCCTCTTTGTCCCTCTTGTAGCCCCCACGCCGTTCTACGGTTACGATTTAATCACTTTGCGACCGAGTGCAGCTGGGACCACATGTATGTCTATGACGGAGACTCCATCTACTCCCCGTTGATTGCCGTGTTAAGGTGAGACAGTCCCCATTGGTCAGGGTCCTGCTCTGTATTATCCAATGACCCGTGAACGCAGTGAAGGAAGGTTAAATACAGTGGGAACTCTCGGGATCTGAATTTTAAGCCCCCGGCTGGAAATGGTTTTATTCTGGTCGTTCCCTGAATGGGATTCCAGTGTCATACAGGGTAATACACAGGAACTGCACCTTTAATGGAAAATTACACTCAGAGTGACAGATTTTAAGCTCCTCCCTCTCCTTCATTAAAGGGCATGTCCAGCCTAAAAAACATTTATATAAATGCACAGCTACCCCCCAAACCCCAGTTTCACATTATTCATAATTCCCTAATATGCCCATGAAGGCTCTGTGCACTTGTGACTATCGATCTCATTTTCGAAATAGGAGAGCGATTCACGCTTTTACGATATGTAAATGTTAACGGACACGAAAGGAGGTAGGGACAGATTTCAAGTTTCTCATTTTATTTTAAAACTCCCAACATTTCCCTTTAATAATTACATCACAGAACAGAACTGCAGGGGGAGGAAAATGAAGTGAACCTGATCGTAGCACTGCTCTGTGCAATGTATTTCTGAAGTGTATCTATTTAAAGGGGAAGTTATTGGTATTTTGGGTGATTCATTATATAAATGATAAATTAACTCTGTATAAATTATGTAATTACTGTCCGATGTCTGTATCTTTCACCTTTATAATCCACAGCATCGGAGAGAAATCATTTGTTTGTGTGTCCAGCTTTTTACACAGAGGGTCACTGACCCAGATTCACAGTTGCACATGCTCAGTTCTCTAGCCCCTCCCCCTGCCAGAGCTGTCAGGTATCTACTGGCTGACCTGCCTTTGTAATTAGGACTGAGCAGTAAAATAACAGTGTTCTAGTCGTTTACATTCACCTATAGGTGTAGGAAAGAGCGTTTATTCCACGTGTCACTTTAAATGGGTCAGGAGATGCAGAGATCCAGGGGATTTAATTACAGAAAATGAAAATTCCCAGCATTCCCTGTCTGCATTGTGATTCTAATACTATAGTCTAAGGGCGGCAGGTGAAACATCCCAGAATAAAAGGACACATTGCTCTGAATTACTTATTCTCACACCAATCCGAACACTTACCCCTGTACACAGTCCTGGTACTTTCTACTTTGTGTTCTTTTTTTCCTAGTATTCAGAAAGGACAGGACAAGGTTCTCTCTATGTCCTGTTGCTGGACAGTTTTATTATCAATAATTAGACAGATGGAACCTAACAGGTATAATTCATGTTCCCATGTATAGTGTGATGGAGCAAAACTTCCATCTAGTGGTAAGAATATGAAATTGCATGATATTATGATAAATGTTAATTAACACTAACAGGGTTATTTAATCAAAGTTCTTATTTAATCAAAGTTATTTAATCAAAGTTCTTATCGTTTAAAACGGTGCTAATTTTGCCCCAACCAATCAGATGTTAGCTTTCAAATGTTAAATAAGATCTGATTGGTTGGGTCAAATTTAGCACCATTTTAAACGATAAGAACTTTTATTGAATAACCCTGTAAAATATATGTTGGAGTGTCACTGCTCTGTGACATGTAATATCCTTATAATTTTCAGGAATTGTCCATTGTATGATGTTTACAGGGGGGTAATTATAATTTGATGATGATATCTTTTCCTCTGCCCCCAGTGGTTTAATTGTGCCGGAAGCACCTGGAAATGAGACGGTACCGGAGGTTGTCACCACATCAGGATTCGCTTTGCTTCACTTCTTTAGCGATGCGGCTTACAACCTAACCGGCTTTAACATCTTCTACTCGTATGTATCTTCCATTCCGCTCCCCATTGTGTTTCTCTTCCATTCCGCTCCCCATTGTGTTTCTCTTTCATTCCGCTCCCCATTGTGTTTCTCTTTCATTCCGCTCCCCATTGTGTTTCTCTTCCATTCCGCTCCCCATTGTGTTTCTCATTCCATTCCGCTCCCCCATTGTGTTCTCTTCCATTCCGCTCCCATTGTGTTTCTTTCCATTCCGCTCCCATTGTGTTTCTCTTCCATTCGCTCCCATTGTGTTTCTCTTCCATTCCGCTCCCGTTGTGTTTCTCTTCCATTCCGTCCCCATGTGTTTCTCTTCATTCCGCTCCCCATTGTGTTTCTCTTCCATTCCGCTCCCCATTGTGTTTCTCTTCCATTGCTCCCCATTGTGTTTCTCTTCCATTCCGCTCCCGTTGTGTTTCTCTTCCATTTCCGCTCCCGTGTGTTTCTCTTCCATTCCGCTCCCCATTGTGTTTCTCTTCCATTCCGCTCCCCGTGTGTTTCTCTCCATTCCACTCCCCATTGTGTTTCTCTTCCATTCCGCTCCATTGTGTTTCTCTTCCATTCCGCTCCCATTGTGTTTCTGCTTCCATCCGCTCCCCATTGTGTTTCTCTTCCATTCCGCCCCCCATTGTGTTTCTCTTCCATTCCGCTCCCCATTGTGTTTTCTTCTCCATTCCGCTCCCCGTTGTGTTTCTCTTCCATTCGCTCCACGTTGTGTTTCTCTTCCATTTCCGCTCCCCCAGTTGTGTTTCTTTCCATTTCCGCTCCCCGTGTGTTTCTCTTCCATCCGCTCCCAATTGTGTTTTCTCTTCCATTCCGCCTCCCCGTTGTGTTTCTCTTCCATTCGCTCCATTGTGTTTCTTTCCATTCGCCTCCCGTGTGTTTCTTTCCATTCCGCTCCCCTGTGTTTCTCTTCCATTCCGCTCCCCGTTGTGTTTCTCTTCCATTCCTCCCCATTGTGTTCTCTTCCATTCCGCTCCCCATTGTGTTTCTCTTCCATTCCGCTCCCCATTGTGTTTCTCTTCCATTCCGCTCCCCATTGTGTTTCTCTTCCATTCCGCTCCCCATTGTGTTTCTCTTCCATTCCGCTCCCCATTGTGTTTCTCTTCCATTCCGCTCCCCGTTGTGTTCTCTTCCATTCCGCTCCCCATTGTGTTTCTCTTTCATTCCGCTCCCCATTGTGTTTCTCTTCCATTCCGCTCCCCATTGTGTTTCTCTTCCATTCCGCTCCCCATTGTGTTTCTCTTCCATTCCGCTCCCCGTTGTGTTTCTCTTCCATTCCGCTCCCCATTGTGTTTCTCTTCCATTCCGCTCCCCATTGTGTTTCTCTTCCATTCCGCTCCCCGTTGTGTTTCTCTTCCATTCCCACTCCCCATTGTGTTTCTCTTCCATTCCCGCTCCCATTGTGTTTCTCTTCCATTCCGCTCCCCATTGTGTTTCTTCTTCCATTCCGCTCCCCATTGTGTTTCTCTTCATTCCGCTCCCCATTGTGTTTTCTCTTCCATTCCATTCTCGCTCCCCATTGTGTTTCTCTTCCATTCGCTCCCATTGTGTTTCTCTTCCATTCCGCTCCCGCTTGTGTTTCTCTCCATTCCGCCCCCCTTGTGGTTTCTCTTTCCTTCCGCTCCCCTTTGTTCTCTTCCATTCCGTCTCCCATTGTGTTTCTCTTCCATTCCGCTCCCGTTGTGTTTCTCTTCCATTCCGCTCCCAATTGTGTTTCTCTTCCATTCCGCTCCCCGTTGTGTTTCTCTTCCATTCCGCTCCCCGTTGTGTTTCTCTTCCATTCCGCTCCCCGTTGTGTTTCTCTTCCATTCCACTCCCCATTGTGTTTCTCTTCCATTCCCTCCCCATTGTGTTTCTCTTCCATTCCGCTCCCCATTGTGTTTCTCTTCCATTCCGCTCCCCGTTGTGTTTCTCTTCCATTCCCTCCCCATTGTGTTTCTCTTCCATTCCACTCCCCATTGTGTTTCTCTTCCATTCCGCTCCCAATTGTGTTTCTCTTCCATTCCGCTCCCAATTGTGTTTCTCTTCCATTCTTCCATTCCCGCTCCCCATTGTGTTTCTCTTCCATTCCGCTCCCCGTTGTGTTTCTCTTTCAGTCTGCTCCCCGTTGTGTTTCATTCTGCTCCCCATCTTCTCTCTCTCTCTGTTTAACAGGAGGCAGGCTGTTCCATTATTAATTCCATTTCTCTCTTCTTGCTCAGAATAAACTCCTGTCCCAGTAATTGCTCCGGTCATGGGAAATGCACATCCAGCAATTCCATTCCGAGCCGGGTTTTCTGTGAATGTGACAAGTACTGGAAAGGAGAAGCCTGCGATATCCCATACTGTAAGAATAACTGTGGCAGTCCGGACCACGGATACTGCGACCTGACCGGGGAGAAGCTTTGTGTCTGTAATGACAGTTGGCAAGGTGAGTGGAATTATGTACAGACACAACGGGACCTTGAACTGACTGGGGATTCTGGGAATTGCAGTTTAGTTTCATTTGGAGGATTGCACACTGCATGTGTAGTTATTATGATTTGACTGGAAATTAATCACATTTTGGGAAAGAATCAATGATTTTTACTTGGAAAGAAATCACATTGTTTTTTGAAAGGACTCACCTGCCTTTACAGGACAGAGAGTGACATCTTGTGGTTGAATTGAATATTGCAGTTAAATATCGTGACTATTATAGTGACACTATTATTATAATTATACTGTATATAGAGTGACACTATTATTATAATTATACTGTATATAGAGTGACACTATTATTATAATTATACTGTATAGAGTGACACTATTATTATAATTATACTGTATAGAGTGACACTATTGTTATAATTATACTGTATGTTATATGCTTGTGAAGGTTCTCATTCATCCAGGTCATGGTATATCTGTTGTATTCAATTAGATCAACTGGACTTGAAATGTAGTTCTTGAAGACGTTTCGCTAGTCATCCGACTGGCTTTCTCAATTCAGAATTCTGAATTGAGAAAGCCAGTCGGATGACTAGCTAACACCGTCTTCAAGAACTACATTTCATGTCCAGTTGATCTAATTGAAAACAACAGATATACTTATGTTATAGTTAAACTATTATTATAATTAATACTGTAATATTGTGACGAACATGACACTATTATTATATTATACTGTATATAGAGTGACACTATTTATTATAATTATACTTGTATATAAGTTTGACACTATTTATAATTATTATAACTGTATAATTAGAGTGACACTATTATTATCAATTATAACTGTATATTATAGTTAAACTATTAATTATAATTATCTGTATAATTAAGTGAACACTATTATAATATACTGTATCTTTCATGACACTATATTATAATTATACTGTATATTGCATGACACTATTATTATAATTGTATATCATCTGTATATATTAGTGACACTATTATTATAATTATACGTATATTGAGTGACACTGTATTTTATTATAATTTACTATATATGATATGATCTAACTATTATTATATTATACTGTATATTATAGTTTAAAAAACTTTATTTATAATTATACTGTATATTGATGACACTATTATTATAATTATACGTGTATATTGCATGACACTATTATTATAATTAATATTATATTGTCATGATATTATTAATAATTATACTGAATATTATTGAAATTTATAATTTATACTGTATATGATGACACTATTATTATAATTATCTATATAATTGAGTGACACTATTATTATAATTATACTGTATATTAAGTGTAAAACTATATTATAATTATACTGATATAGAGTGACACTATTATTATAATTATACTGTATTTGCACGACACTATATTATATTTATATTATATATACTTAAGAGTGACGCTATTATTATATTATAACTGTAGAGAGTGACACTATTATTATAATTATACTGTATGTTATAGTTAAACTATTATTATAATTATCTGTAATTGAGTGACACTATTATATAATTATACTGTATATATAGTGACCCTATTATAATTATACTGTTATTAGAGTAACTATTATAATTAATACTGTATATTATAGTTACATTTATTATAATTATACTTATTTGATTGAGCACTATTATTATATATAACTGTATATATAGTGAACACCTAATATTATAATTATACTGTATATTATAGTTAAACTATTAAACTATTATTATAATTATACTGTATATTGAGTGACACTATTATTATAATTATACTGTATATTGCATGACACTATTTATAATTATACTGTATATTATAGTGACACTATTATTATAATTAATATGTTATTTGAGTGACACTATTATAATTATACTGTATATTATAGTTAAACTATTATTATAATTATACTGTATATAGAGTGACACTATTATTATAATTATACTGTATATTATAGTTAAACTATTATTATAATTATACTGTATAGAGTGACACTATTATTATAATTATACTGTATATTGCATGACACTAATTTATTATTAAACTGTATATTATAGTTTAACTATTATTATAATTATACTGTTTAGAGTGACGCTATTATTATAATTATACTGTATGTTATAGTTAAACTATTATTATAATTATACTGTATATGATGACACTATTATTATAATTATACTGTATATAGAGTGACACTATTATTTAATAATTATACTGTATATTAGTGCACTATTTATTATATTATACTGTATATTTGTTAAACTATTATTATAATTTATACTGTATATTGATTGACACTATTATTATAATTATACTGTATATATTGATGACACTATTTTATTAACTGTATAACTGTATTATTATAGTGACACCTATTATATAATTATACTGTATATTGCATGACACTATTATTATAATTATACTGTATATTATAGTGACACTATTATTATAATTATACTGTATATTGAGTGACACTATTATAATTATCTGTATATTATAGTTAACTATTAATTATACTTATAATGTATATGATTGACGACACTATTATAATTATACTGTATATTCTTGATATGTTAAATCTATTATTATAATTATACTGTGTATTGAGTGACACTATTATTAATTATACTGGTATGTTATAGTTAAACTATTTTAAATTAATACTGAATATTAGTGACTTATTATATTATACTGTATCTTATAGTTAAATATATTATAATTTACTGTATATTGAGTGACACTATTATTATAATTATACTGTATATAGGTGACACTATATTATAATTATAACTGTATATTATAGTTAAACTATTAATAATTATACTGTAATTGAGTGACCTTTATTATAATTATACTGTTACTTATATTGACACTATTTATTATATTATAACTGTATATATGAGTGCACTATATATAATTATACTGTATATTATAGTGACACTATTATTATAGTTATATTGTATATTGATGACATTTTATTATAATTATACTGTATATTGCCAGGACACTATTATTATAATTATACTGTATATATTTGAGACACTATTATTATAATTATACTGTAATTATTGACACTATTATAATTAACTGTATTTATGTTAAACTATATTATATTATACTGTATATATACTTTATTATAATTTACTGTATTATAGTAACTATTTATTTATTTACTGTAATTGAGTGACACTATTATAATTATAAACTGTATATTAGATTAAACTATTATTATAATTATCTGTATATTGAGTGACTCTTATATAATTATCTGTATTATAGTAAACTTTATTATAATTATACTGTATATTGAGTGACACTATTATTATAATTATACTGTATATTAGAGTGACAACACTATTATATATTATACTGTATATTATAGTTAAACTATTATTAATATTAACTGTATTATAGTGACACTATTATTTAATTATACTGTATATTGTACACTATTATAATTATACTGTATATTGAGTGACACTATTATTATAATATACTTTATATTGAGTGACACTATATTAATTATCTGTATATATAGTTAAACTATTATTATAATTATCTGTAGATGAAGTGAATCTATTATTATATTATACTGTATAGTAGAGTGACACTATTATTATATTATACTGTATATTGAGTGACACTATTATATAATTATACTGTATATTATAGTTAAACTATTATTATAATTATCTGTATATTGATTGACAACTATTATTAAAAAAATAACGGAAAAAAAAAATTATACTGTATATTGAGTGACACTAATTATATTATACTGTATATTAGTGACACTATTATTATAATTATACTGTATATTGATTGACACTATTATTATAATTATACTGTATATAGTGTTGCATATCTACTATTATAATTATACTGTATATTATAGTTAAACTATTATTAATTATAATGTATAATGATGTGACACTTTATTATAATTATACTGTAATAGTTGAGTGACAATTATTAAATTATACTGTATATTGAGTGACACTATTATTATAATTATACTGTCTATTGAGTGACACTTATTATTAACTTATAAACATGTATATTAGTTGACACTATTATTATAATTATACTGTATATTGAGTCATCATTATTATAATTATACTGTATAAGAGTGACACATTAAATTATATGTATATTCATACACTATTAATTATACTGTATATATAGTTAAAACTATTATATATTATACCTGTATATATGAGTGACACTATTTATAATTATACTGTAATTGAGTGACATATATTAAATTATACTGTATATTGAGTGCCACTATTATTATAGTTATTTGTATATTAGTTACATATTATTATAATTATACTGTATATTGATGACACTTTTTAAATTATACTGTATATGAGTGACACTATTATTATAATTATCCTGTATATTATAGTTAAACTATTATTATAATTATACTGTATTTTATAGTAAACTATTATTTAATTTATGTATATTGAGTGACACTATATTATAATTATATCTGTATATTGAGTGACACTACTATATAATTATTACTGTATATTGAGTGACACTATTATTAAGAATTATACTGTATATTATAGTTAAAAATAACTATTATTATAATATACTGTATATGAGTGACACTATTATTATAATTATACTGTATATTGAGTGACACTATTATTATAATTATACTGTATATTGATGACACTATTATTATATATACTGTATATTGAGTTGACACTATTATTATAATTATACTGTATATTGAGTGACACTATTATTATAATTATACTGTATATTGCATGACACTATTATAATTATACTGTATATTATAGTTAAACTATTATGGATAAGTATACTGTATAATATAGTGACACTTTTATAATTATACTGTATATTAGTGAACTTTATTAAGAATTAATGATTATATTACACTATTATTAATATACTGTATATTGAGTGACCACTATTATTAGAATTTATACTGTATATTGAGTGACCTATTTTTTAAATTAGAATTATACGTATAATTGATGACACTATTATTAATTATACTGTATATTGAGTGAACTATTTATATAATTTACTGATATTGGACCTATATTAGAATTATACTGTATATAGTGACACTATTATTAAATTATACTGTTAATATAGTGACATATTATAATTATCTGTATATTGAGTACACTATTATTTATAATTATAATGTACTATTGAAGTGACACTATTATTAAATTATACTGTATATTGAGTGACACTATTATTAAATTATACTGTATATTGATGACATTATTATTAAATTTTTACTGTATATTGGTGACACTATATTAATTATACTGTTATAGAGTGACACTATATATAATTATACTGTATAATATAGTGACACTTTTATAATTATACTGTATATTGAGTGACACTATTATTATAATTATACTGTATATTATAGTGACACTATTATTATAATTATACTGTATATTGAGTGACACTATTTATAATTATACTGTATATATAGTGACACTATTATTATAATTATACTGTATTATTATAGTGACACTATTATTATAATTATACTGTATATTATAGTGACACTATTATTATAATTACTGTATTTGGTACACTATTATAATTATACTGTATATATATTACACTATTATTTAATTATCCGTATATTATAGTGACACTATTAATTATAGTTATACTGTATATTGAGTGACACATATTATTATAATTATACTGTATATTGTGACACTATTATTATAATTATATATACTGTATTATAGTGACACTATTATTATAATTATCTGTATATTATAGTGACACTATTATTAGAATTATAACTGTATATTGAGTGCACACTATTATTAGAATTATACTGTTTATTGAGTGACACTATTATTATAATTATACTGTATATTGAGTGACACTATTATTAAATTATACTGTATATTGAGTTACTATTATTATAATTATACTGTATATTGAGTGACACTATTATAATTATACTGTATAATATAGTGACACTATTATAATTATACTGTATATTGAGTGACACTATATTTAATTTATACTTTATTGTGACACTATTATAATAATTATACTGTATATAGTGACACTTTAATTATATTGTATATTATACGTTAAACTATATTTAATTATACTGTAATATTGATGACACTTATAATTATACGTATATTGAGTGACACTATTTTAAATTATACTGTATTATAGTGACACTATTATAAATGATCTGAATTGAGTGACACTATTATTAAATTATACTGTTATAGTGACACTATTAATAATTATACTGTATATTGAGTACACTTTTTAGAATATACTGATATTGAGTGACACTATATTAGAATTATACTGTATAATGAGTGACACTATTATTAAATATAACTGTTATTGAGTGACACTATTATTATAATTTATACTGTATATTGAGTGCACTATTATTAAATTATCCTGTATATGGAGTGACACTATATAATTATACTGTATATTGAGTGACATATTATTAGATATTTACTGTATATGAGTGACACTATTATTAGAATTATACTGTATTGAGTGACACTATATTAGAATTATACTGTATAATATAGTGACACTATTATAATTATACTGTATATTGAGTGACACTATTATTATAATTATACTGTATATTATAGTTACACGATTATTATAATTATACTGTATATTTGAGTGACACTATTATTATAATTATACTGTATATTGAGTGACACTATTATTATAATTATACTGTATATTGAGTGACACTATTATTATAATTATACTGTATATTGAGTGACACTATTATTATAATTATGCTGTATATGATGACACTATTATAATGTACTGTATATAGTGACACTATTATAATTATACTGTATATTGAGTGACCTATTTATTATACTGTATATTGGTGACACTATTATATAATTATACTGTAATTATAGTATATTATTATAATTATACTGTATATTAGTGACACTATTATATTAAACGTGTTAATTGTGCACTATTATTAATTATCTGTATATTATTGACACTATTATATAATTATATGTTATAGTAGTGACACTATTATTATAATTATACTGTCTCTATAGTGACACTATTATTATAATTCTTATGTTATAAGACTTATTTTAATATACTTAATTGATGACACTATTATTATAATTATACGTCTTAGAGTGACTTATATAATATACTATATATTGAGTGACACTATTATTATATTATACTGTTTAGAGTGACACTATTATAATTATACGGTATATTAGATGCACTATTATATCAATTATACGTTATAAGTGACTTATTATAATTATACTTTATTGAGTGACACATTATTATAATTATACTGTATATAGAGTGACACATTTTATATTATACTGTATATGAGTGACAACTATTATAATAACTGTATATAGAGTGACACTATTATATAATTATACTGTTATAGAGTGACTTATATTAATATACTATATAATTGAGTGACACTATTTTAAATTATACTGTATTGAGTGACACTATTATTATAATATACTGTTATAGAGTGACACTATTATATATTATATGTATATTGATGACACTATTAATTATACTTAAGTCCATAATATATAAATATTGTATAAATTACGATATTAAGTATACTGTATATGGTGACACTATTATAATATAATTTAAGTAACATTATAATTATAACCAACATAGGGCCTAATATGATGTGTGCCTGATAAATGCATTATTTAAAATCATTTCCTCTTTCACCACTAGGTGGCAGTACTGTGCTAGTCAGTTAGAAAGTACATTGATTATCTTGAGGTTAGAATCAGTACATTGTGTTGTTCGTGTGACTTTTTATGACAACCAACTTACTCAAGGCATGGAGGCAAAGCATCGGATGTGGCCCAGTGCAATTGTGGTGCATTTGCTTCTTAAATGGCAGCAAAAGAGTGAATCGCAATGTAACGAAGAGCCGCAATTGCATTGGTACATCCAGTTAGAAGGCTCCTCCCTTACTGGGCAAATACACTGAGCATGCCTGAGTCAGTGACTTGTGAAGGAGGAGGGGCTAGAAGGGACTGAAGAGCTCGACACAAGTGTATCTCTGATTAAGAAGTACCTTGAAAAGAATTGAAAACATTATTCAGCTTAATCAGCGCTTTCTAAGCTTTGTAGTTTGTATGATTATTACCAACAAGATTATTGGTATTTTTCTCTTCTCGGGCCATCGTGGGAGTGTCATTATCGTGCTTGTTATCAGTCTGGTAATTTCTATCAATATTAGCTTATTCACCTTTAATATTTGTCCTTCGTAAAAGCCTTTGCTGAACTCATAGACCCCATCTCTATTCGAGATAAAATGGATTTCACCCGCTATATGTTCTAATTACTATATCCCAATCCTGATTTATGGAGGACCTTTCTGTACCTGGTGGACTTTCCATACTGCCCTGTCTCTGTGTCTCTGTGACAGGCATGTGTTATAAGCCCCACCCCCAATTAGAACCATAATATAATAACCATAGAATAGTAACCTAACACCGTCCCCGTGTAACACCAAGCACTAGAACATTTTAAAGGGTATCTTTTTTCACAATCCCCCTTTGTTTCTTTGCCTAGGGAAGTTGTGCTAGTTCCTGGGGGGCGTGACTCCTCCAGTGCTGTCACTCAATGTGCATCATCATGGTAGCGGACTTAAAAAAATTGTTTAGATCAGTATAAATCAATGTGCAATATTTCTATTACTGTAACATAGAAGAAACGTGTGTGCACCTTCCCCTTTAAATAAAGGAAAGTCATGTTATCCAACGGAACAAAGAACTAACCTGTGCGGAGGCAAAGAAAGGGAATAAAATGTATCCAACAGTAGGTGTAGACTTCCCGTCCCCGCACTTACAACAACGCCCGTGTCACTACCAGATAATAAGGTTCGTACACATGTACGATTTGGAACCACGACCACGACGCATTCGTGCGACAAACGGGCGTTTTGGCCAAGAATCGCACAAGTGTATGTGATCGGTCAGGGGTCGTTATGATTGGCGGATCGCACAAGATGACCCATGCACGATTGCAGGCACCATATTACCACCTATTTCACACCGTCGCAGGCGGCTGAACAATGGGCAGATCGCCGCAATGGCTCCACAAAGAGGAGCCTGATTACTTCCACAAGACTGCTTAGAAATGAATTCAAGGTGCAGTTTATTCTTACTCGTAGGAACCGTTTCAGACAAGGTTGATTTACCCTTTAATTTTACTACGATTCATCTCCCTGTACATGGATAACTGCAGGCCATGAAAGCTCCATTGGGTTTCACCATCTCACATTGCTGCAATGTTGTTTTTCTTTCTCCTGTATCTAGACACTACCTACGCAAAGGCTATGGTTCAAACTGTGTGAGTACCACAAGCACTGTTTTTTAAGTTAGTGATATCAACTACCAGTAGACAGTTATATAGATATATATACGTTTCCCCCCACAGGCCCTGACTGCTCTCTGAACGTTCCTTCCACTGAATCCTACTGGATCCTTCCCAACGTGAAGCTGTTCAGCCCGTCGGTGGGCCGTGCGTCCCATAAGGCCGTGTTACACGGGAAGTTCATGTGGGTGATCGGAGGACATGCCTTCAACTACACTCCTTCCCCAATATGAAAAAGTAATTGTTCCCTCCCTGAGATGGACTGGTAATGTCAGGGTGAAAGGTCTAAGGTTCATCTCTGAGAATGACTGACTTGCTGTAATGTAGGGTTAGAAAGGTAAGTTCTCTTCTGAGAATGACTGGTAAATTAGGGGTAGAAACGGTAGGTTCCTTCCTGATCCGACTCCCGGTAAGTAGGAAAGGAGTTACTCTGAGTAAGTAGGTAGGGTAGAAGGTAAGTTCTCCTCGAGATGACTGGGTAAATGTATGGGTAGAACGGTAATTCTCTCTGATGACTGGTACTGGATAGGGTAGAAGGTAAGTTCCTCTGAATGAACTGGTATGTAGGGGTGATAACGTAGGTTCCCTCTGAGATGACGGTAATTGGGGTATAAAGTAGTTCCCCTGATGATGACGGTATGTAGGGTAGAAGTAAGTTTTTCCCTCTGAGATGCTGATGGTAGACGTGTTGCTAATGTGGTATGTAGTAGAAAGTAGTTTCCTCTGAGATACTGGTATGTAGGGTAGAAGGTAGGTTCCCTCTGAGGATGACTGGTAATGTAGGGGTAGACAGAGTTTCCCCGCTGAGATGACTGGTATGTTAGGGTAAAGTTAGTTGTTTCCCTCTGAGATGACTGGTAATGTAGGGTAGAAAGGTAGGATTCCCTCTGAGATGAACTGGTAATGTACGGGGTTAGAAAGTGTAAGTTTCCCCCTCTGGAGATGACTGGTAATGTAGGGTATAAGGTAGTTTCCCTCTGAGAATGACATGTATGTAAGGGTAAAAGTAAAGGTTCCCTCTGATATGCATGATAATGTAGGTGAAAGGTATGTTCCCTCTGAGATACTGGTAATGTAGGGGTAAAAGGTAGTTCCCTCTGTAGATGACTGTATGTTAGGGGTAGAAAGGTGTCCTGAGATGCTTAGGGGTTCCCTCTGAATGACTGTGTAATGTAGGGGTGAAACGGTAGGTTCCCGTCTGAGATGACTGGTAATGTTAGGGGTAAGAAAGGTAGGTTTCCCTCCTGAGAGTACTGGTTAATGTAGGGGTAGAAAGGTAGGTTCCCTCAGATGAGACTGGTACAGGAGGGGTAGAAAGGTATGGTTCCCTCTGAGATGACTGGTAATGTAAGGTGGTAGAAGGTAGGTTCCCTCTGAGATGACGGTATGTAAGGGGTAGAAGGTAGGTTCCCTCTGAATGACTTGGTAATGGTAGGGGTAGAAAGGTAGTTTTCCCCTGAGATGACTGGTATGTAGGGGTAGAAAGGTAGGTTTCCCTCCCTCTGAGATGCACTGGTCATGTTGGGTAGAAGGTAGGTTTCCCTCTGAAGACTGTAATGTTAGGGGTAGAAAGGTAGTTCCCTCTGAGATGACACTGTAAATGTGTCAGGGTAAGAAAGGTAGGTTCCCCCTCTAAAGATGTAAGGTAGGGGTAGAAAGTAGGTTCTGAGATAGTAATGTAGGGTAAGGTAGTTCCCTCTGAATGACTGGTATAATGTAGGGGTAGAAGGTAGTGTTCCCTCTGAGTGACTGTATTATGTAGGGGTATAAAGTAGGTTCCCTCTGAGAGGACTGGTAGTGTAGGGGTAGAAAGGTAGTTCCCTCTGATGACTGGTAATGTAGGGGTAGAAATGTGGTTCCCTCTGATGGACTGTAATGTAGGGTAGAAATGATACGTTTCCCTCGGAGATGACTGTAATGTAGGGTAGAAAGGTAGTGCCCCTCTGAGATGACTGGTAATATGTAGGGGTAGAAGGGTAGGTTTCCTCTCCCTCTGAATGACTAGTAATGAGTAGAAGTAAGTCCTCGAGATGAATGAGTGGTAGTGTTTTCCCTCTGAGATACTGGAAATATGTAGGGGGGTGGGAAGAGAAAGGTAAGGTTCCCCCCTCTGAGAATGACTGAATGTAGGGGTAGAAAGCGATAGGTTCCTCTCTGAGATGGACTGGTATGAGGGTAGATCGCAGTGAGTACTGAGGGAGAGGTAAGTCCCCCTGAGATGACTGGGTAATGTAGGGTTAGAAAGGTAGTTCCCTCTGAGATGACTGGTAATGTAGGGTATAAAGGTGTTTCCCTCGTGAGATGACTGGAATGTCGTGGTAGAACGGTAAGTTCCCTCTGAGATGACTGGTAATGTGGGTAGAAAGGTAGGTTTCCCCTCTGAGATGACTGTGTAAAACAACCCATAATGGAAACATCAAATAGGATAAGCTGACCTGCCCCCCCCACCCCCCCCCCCCAATATGATTGTAGAGCTGCCATATTGATTGCTGCCATATTTATTGTAGGAGCTGCCCATATTAATTGTAGAGCTGCTATATTGATTGTAGAGCTGGCCATAATTGATTGCTGCCAATTGATTGTAGCAGCTGCCATATTATTGTAGAGCTGTGATTCTGCCCTATTGATTGCTAGAGCTCATATTGATTGTCCATAAGCTGCATGATGATGTCTATTGCCATATTGCCATTGTGAGTTGCATATGATGCGCCATTTGATTGTAGAGCTGCCATATTGATTGAGCTCATAGGACACTGTTTTCTTTAGTAGATCTCATGCACAGACTCCAACCCTGTGGCATAATATGTACTTCAGGTACATGTGTATAAAATAAATTTTTGGCTGTTTGTGATAATCATTTTCCCTTGCGTTACAGTTTACACTGTGGACGCAGCACCTGGAACGTGGTGTCATTCCCCGGGGACCCTCTTATCTGACACTCCCTTGCACTGTACCAGGTGGGATTTGCCACCAGAAGAAGTAGAAGTTGCCATTTTTTCATTGTTTTACACGAATATGGACTGGCTATTACCGATTACAAGGGAATGTTCCGGCTTGGAACACGAGCATGTTACTCGCAACCACTGACAAGTAGTGTCGGGATGTTGGTGGTTGCGTGTAACATTGCCCGTTTTGCACTGGCTGTAGAATCTTCTCTAAAACACCAAAACACGGATAAGTCACTATTATTATCCGATTGGATTCCTACAAAATAATCTAGCCAGGTAAGAGAACACGCTACATATCAATGAAACATTAGGATTCCTGTCAAACATACAAGGTTCTGGATCTCTCAGTCCCCCTTCTCTCTGATTTCCGCAGAATCTCCCAAAGGTGTATGTTTGCTAATAACTCCTAATACTTCATTGATATGTAGCGTGTTCACTCTTACATGCAATAATTGTACGGTGTTAACCCTTTGGGTAGAGGGTTACGATTGCATCAAACCAACTAAAAGCCATTGCCAATTCCGCTTAGGTGAACCTATGTCTACAAAACGAATCACATGTTCAGAAATCAGTGACCACGTGAGTTACCCATCCAATCACGGAAATACTAATAGATTATCGGAGCTATACGCATAGCGTTAATCACGGAAATACTAATAGATTATTGGAGCTATACGTATAGCGTTAATCACGGAAATACTAATAGATTATCGAGCTAATACGTATAGCGTAATCACGAAATACTAATAGATTATCTGGAGCTATACGTATAGCGTTAATCACGGAAATACTATATGATTATTGCGAGCTAAGTATCGCGGTTAACACGGAAAACTAATAGATTATCATCGGCAGCTTAATACGTATCGTCTAATCCGGAACATACTAATAGATTATTGGAGCTTACGTATAGCTTAATCATGGAAATACTATAGATTATCGGAGCTAACGCGCATAGCGTTAATAACCGGAAATACTAATAGATATGCGAGTCTATACATATAGCGTTAATCACACGGAAATACTATAGACTAATCGACTTCGTATAGCGTATCACTGAATCAATAGTTATCGAGGTCGTTAGCGTCAATAACGGAAATACTAATAGATTATACGGAGCTAAACGTTATAGCGTTAACTCACGAAATACTAATATGATTTCGGATCTATACGTCATAGGCGTTAATCAGCTGAAATACTACATAGATTATTGGACTATATACTCAGATAAGAGTATCGGATTATATCTACAGGAAATACTAATAGATTATCGGAGCTATACGACATAGCGTTAAATAACGGAATACTAAAGATTATTCGGAGCTATACGTATAGCGTGTAATCACGGAAATACTAATAGAATTATCGGAGCTATACGTATAGCGTTAATCCAACGGAAATATATAGATTATCGTGAGCGATACGTATAGCGTTAATCACGGAAATACTAATAGAGTATCGAGGCATACGTATAGCTTAATAACGGAAATAACTATATATTATCGGAGGCTATACGTATACGTTAATCACGGAAATACTATAGATTACGGAGCTATACGTATAGCGTTAATAAACGGAAATCAAAGATTATCGAGCTATACTATAGCGTCTAATACCGAAATACTAATGATTACGGAGCTATCGTATAGCCGTAATCACGGAACACTATAGAATTATTGGAGCGCTATAACTATAGCGTCTAAACGGAAATCTAATGATTATCGTAGCTATACGTTAGCGTAATCATGGAAATACTAAATAGATTATCGGAGCTATACGTATACGTTATAAACGGAAATACTAATGAATTATCGGACTATACGTATAGCGTTAATCCACGGAAATACTAATAGATTATCGGAGCTATACGTATAGCGTTAATCAACGAAATACTAATAAGATTATCGGAGCTATACTGTATAAGGGTAACCACGGAAATACTAATAGAATTTTGGAGCTAATCGCTAGCGTAATACTTCAATACTAATAGTTATCGATCTATACGTAGAGCGTCTAATAACGACATACTAATAGATTATCGGACTATCCGTATAGCGTTAATCATGAAATACTAATGATATTGGAGCTATACGTATCTCGTCTAATAACGGAATACTAATGAGATTATCGGATTCTATACGTTATGCTTAATCCTGTTATAATACTAATGATTATCGGAGCTAATACTTAGCGTTAATAACGTAAATGAAATAATAGATTAAGCGGATCTATACGTATACGTTAATCAACGAAAATACTAATAGATTATTGGAGCTATACTTAAATAAGCGTCCTAATACATACGGAAATACTAAATAGATTTATCGGTAGATTATCGGAGCTATCCGTTATAGCTTTAATCATGGAACTACTAAAGATATCGGAGCTATACGTATACGCGTTAATAACGAAATACTATCGATTACCTGATCTATACGTATAACGTTAATCACGGCAATCCTAATAGATATCGAGCTACATACTTATAGCGTTTAATGCACAAATACTAATGATTATCGGTAGCTATAACGTATAACGTTAATCACGGACTACGAATAGATATTTGGATCGATACGCATAGCGTTAATAAAACGTAAATACTAATAGATTTATTGGAGCTATACGCATAGCTTTAATTCACGGAATACTAATAGATTATTGGAGCTATACTCATAGCGTTAATAAGGAAATACTAATAGATATCGTAGCTTAACGATATAGCGTTAATAACGGAAATCTATAGATTATTGAGCTATGCCATAGCGTTAATCCGGAAATACTAATAGATTCTATCGGAAGCTATAGCGTATAGCGTTAATCTGGAAATACTAATGATTTTGGATCTATACGTCTAGCGTAATATACCGGAAAGAACTATATTATCGGAGCTTTTCGCTAGCGTTAATAACGGAAATATAAAGATTATCGAGCTATAACACGCATCGCGTTAATCACGGACCTACAATAGATTATCGAGCTATACATATAGCGTTATAAACGGAAATACTAATAGATTATCGGATCTATACGTAAGCGTTAATAACGGAAATACTAATAGATTTAGTGGAGCTATAAACGCAGACGTAACTCAAAATAATCAACGGAATACGAATAACAGAGTTATTGGACTAATCAAAACCGTATACGTTAAATCACAAACGGAAAATAATAATAGATTATCGGAGCGATATAGTCAAGCGTGAATAAGCGGAAATACTAATAGATTATTGAGCTATACGCATAGCGTTTAATCAACGGAACGAATAGATTAATTGGAGCTATCCGTATGCGTTAACACGGAAATCTAATAGATGATCGGAGCTATGCATAGCGTTAATACCGGAAATCTATAGATTATCGGAGGCTAAACGCATAGCGTTAACCCGGAAATACTAATAGATATCGGAGCATAACGTAAGCGTTAATCACGGAAATACAATAGATTATCGAGCTACATAACGCATAGCGTTAATAACGGACTACTAATGATACCGGAGCTAACGTATAGCGTATCACGGAAATACTAATAGATTATCGGTGAGTCATATACGCCTACGTTAATAACGAAATACTAATAGAGTATGGAGCTATAGTATAGCGTTAATAAACGGAAATACTAATTAGATTATCGGAGCTAATACGTATAAGCGTTAATCACGGAAATACTATCGATTATCGGAGCTAATAACGTATATGCGTTACTCATGGAAATCTAACTGATTAATCGGAGCTAACGCCTATCGTTAATAACGCAAATACCTATAGATTTCGGAGCTATACGTATATATCGTTAATAACTAATACTAATAGATTCATTATCGACTAATACCATACGTTAATCAACGGAATAGCGAATAGATTATCGGTAGCTATACGGATAGCGTTAATCCCGTAAATACTAATAGATTATCGGAGCTAATAAGCCATGCGTGAATAACAGGAAATACTAATAGATATCGGAGCTATACGTAAGCGTTAATCAAACGGAAAATACTATAGATTATCGGAGCTAGAACGGCAAGCGTTATCCGGAAAATACAATAGATTATCGGAGCTATACTCATACGTTAAAACGTAAATACTAATAATTATATCGAGCTAGACGTATAGCGTCTATCACGTCAATACTATGGATTATCGGAGCTATACGTATATGCGTTAATCATGGAAATACTAATAGATTATCGGAGCTATAAACGCAACGTTAATAACGGAAATACTAATAGATTATCGAGCTATACCATACGGTTAAAAGTCACGGAAAGACTATGATTACGGAGCTATACGCATAGCTTTAATAACGAAATACTAATAGATTATCGGAGCTATACGTAATAGCGTTAATCACGGAAATACTATAGATTATATTCGGAGGGCTATAACTCATAGCGTTACATAAACGAAATAACTAATAGATTACGATCTATACGCATAGCCGTTAATACGGAAATACCTAATATATTCTCGAGCTATCATACTCATAGCGTTAATCACGGGAAATACTAATAGATTAGCAGAGCTATACCGCATAGCGGTTAATAACGGAATACTAATAGATTATCGGAGCTATACTATGCGTTAATCACGGAAATACTAATATATTATCGGAGCTCTGCCGCATAGCGTTAATAACGGAATACGAAATATAATTAAATCCGGATCTTACGTAATGCGTTAATACGGAAATACTAATAGATTATCGCGCTATAGTATAGCGTTAATCATTGCAATACGATAGATATCGGAGCTATACGTAAGCGTTAATTATCACGGAATACTAATAGATTATCGGAGCTATACGTGTTAAGCGTTAATAACGTAAATACTATAATTATCGGAGCATACGTATAGCGTTACTCATGGAAATACTAGCTAGATTATCGGAGCTATAGGGGTATAGCTTAATATAACGGAAATACTTAGATTATCGGAGCTCTACGTATACGTTAATCATGTGACATACTAATAGATTATCGGAGCATACGTATAGCGTTAATTCAACGGAAATACTAATAGATTATCGAGCTATACGTATAGCGTTAATCACGGAAATACTATAGATTATCGGAGCTTCGTATAGCGTTCATCATGTAAATACTAATAATTACGGACTATAGCAATAAGCGTTAATAACGTAAATACAATGAGATTATTGGAGCTAGCCATAAGCGTTAATTAAATCACGGATACTAAGATTTTGGAGCTATACGTAAGCGTTTAATCACGGCATACAATGATTATCGGAGCTTAGGCATAGCGTTATACCGAAATACGAATAGATTACGTAGCTATACGCATAGCGTTTATCCACGGAAATACAATATATTATCGGAGCTATACGTCGAGCGTTATCACGGAAATACAATAGATTATCGGAGCTATAACGCATAGCTAATAACGGAAAACAATAGATTATCGGAGCTAATAACGTATAGGCGTTAATAACGAAATACTAATAATTATCTGAGCTATAAAACGCATAGCGTTATCCGGAAAATACTAATAGATTATCGGGCTATACGTATAGCGGTTAATGAAACGGAAATCTAATGAGATTTCGGAAGCTATACGTATAAGCTTTTCTCCACGAAATACTAATAGATTATCGGAGCTATCGCGTGTAGCACAATGCGTCCCTGGTTAACTAAGATGAAATTAGAGTTTGGTTCTGTACACTTAAAGATAATTAATTTTTGTGTCTTCCGCGGCTCAAGCCAAGTAGCAAATGTCTCGATTTAGCGGATGAGGCCCAACACGCCAACGTGTATACTTCACTCTGCTGTCATTTGGTCATTCTGCCGTAGTTTGTCTGCCCCTGCCTCGTCCTCCAAAATCAGATGTTGTACTTCGTCTTGTGTTTTTTTTCTTCTTCTGTTTGCTTTTTCTTCTGGCTATAGTCCTCCCTGCTTAGGGAACTGTCTTAACCCTGTGGAATAATCTTCCTGCTAACAATTTATATAATTCTCCTTCCTGGGTTTAAGTTCCAACGCCAACCGATTGTTTTTCTTCTCCTCCGCTTGTTTCCCCATTATAATAACAGAGGGTTTACAGTAATTTCCCCCCATTAGCGATGTTCGGTAAATCTCTGTGCTTGTAATACGAATAACGCTACGTTAAATGGTTTTTCCTAAATTAATAATGTCCGGGTGGAAATCATCGTATGTTTTAACAATGTTTAACAGTTTTATTGTTGGACCTTGCCCTTGGGAGTTGTCTTGGGGGGATAACAATGTGTGCAGTTTCAACCATCCTAACATCCGGGGGCCTATCCTACCTAACATCATGGGGCAGAGTCTTGCTCTATATTCTAATCATTTATTTATTTTATTTCCTTCCTCTGGCAAATTAAAAAAATAAAAAATTCTGGTTTCAAGAAATCTGATTCAATTTGAACCGGTGTCTGCGAGACAAAACATTTTGTCCATATAAAGACATCTAGTGAAGAACCCTCTCTTCTCACACCCAGTTATTACGGAGAACTGATGCCTTTCTATATTGTTCCATGTAGTCAATGTGACTCA
>JAACNH010000982.1:43578-84215 GCA_019447015.1 Hymenochirus boettgeri | reverse complement strand
AATACAGATAGCTCCGATAATCTATAGTATTCCGTTATTAACGCTATACGTATAGCTCCGATAATCTATTAGTATTTCCGTGATTAACGCTATACGTATAGCTCCGATAATCTATTAGTATTTCCTGATTAACGCTATACGTATAGCTCCGATAATCTATTAGTATTTCCGTTATTAACGCTATGCTATAGCTCCGATATCTATTAGTATTTCCGTGATTAACGCTATACGTATAGCTCCATATCTATTAGTATTTCCGTGATTAACGCTATGCGTATAGCTCATAACTATTAGTATTTCCGTTATTACCGCTATGCTATAGCTCCAATAATCTATTAGTATTTCCTGATTAACGCTATACGTATAGCTCCGATAATCTATTAGTATTTCCGTGATTAACGCTATACGTATAGCTCCGATAATCTATTAGTATTTCCGTGATTAACGCTATACGTATAGCTCCGATAATCTATTAGTATTCCATTATTAACGCTATACGTATAGCTCCGATAATCTATTAGTATTTCCTGATAACGCTATACGTATAGCTCCGATAATCTATTAGTATTTCCTGATAACGCTATACGTATAGCTCCGATATCTATTAGTATTTCCGTTATTAACGCTACACGTATAGCTCCATAATCTTAGTATTTTCCGTGATTAACGCTATACGTATAGCTCCGATAATCTATTAGTATTTCCATGTTAACGCTATACGTATAGCTCCGATTCTATTAGTATTTCCGTTATAACGCTATAGTATAGCTCCGATAATCTATTGTATTTCCGTTATTAACGCTTGCGTAAGCTCCGATAATCTATTAGTATTTCCGTGATTAACGCTATACGTATAGCCTCCGATAATCTATTAGTATTTCCGTTATTAACGCTATGCGTATAGCTCGATATCTATTAGTATTTCCGTGATTAACGTGCGTATAGCTCCGATAATCTATTAGTATTTCCGTTATTAACGCTATGCGTATAGCTCCGATAATCTATTAGTATTTCCGTGATTAACGCTATGCGTATAGCTCCGATAATCTATTAGTATTTCCGTGATAACGCTATACGTATAGCTCCGATAATCTATTAGTATTTCTCGTTATTAACGCTATGCGTATAGCTCCGATAATCTATTAGTATTTCCGTGATTAACGCTATGCGTATAGCTCCGATAATCTATTAGTATTTCCGTTATAACGCTATGCGTATAGCTCCGATAATCTATTAGTATTTCCATGATTAACGCTATACGTATAGCTCCGATAATCTATTAGTATTTCCGTGATTAACGCTATACGTATAGCTCCGATAATCTATTTTATTTCCGTTATTAACGCTATGCGTATAGCTCCGATAATCTATTGTATTTCCGTGATTAACGCTATGCGTATAGCTCCGATAATCTATTAGTATTTCCGTTATTAACGCTATACGTATACTCCGATAATCTATTAGTATTTCCGTTATTAACGCTATACGTATAGCGTTAATCACGGAAATACTAATAGATTATTGGAGCTATATGCATAGCGTTAATCACGGAAATACTAATAGATTATCGGAGCTATACGTATAGCGTTAATAATGGAAATACTAATAGATTATCGGAGCTATACGTATAGCGTTAATCACGGAAATACTAATAGATTATCGGAGCTATACGTGTAGCACATGCCGTCCTGGTTAAATAAGATGAAATTAGATTTGGTTCTGTAGCAATTAAGATAAATTATTTTGTGCTTCCTGCTCAAGCCAAGTACAAATGTCCGATTTAGCGGATGAGGCCCAACACGCCAACGTGTATACATTCACTCTGCGTCATTTGTCAATCTGCCGTAGTTTGCTGCCTCGTCCTCCAAATCAGATGTGTGTACTTCGTCTTGTGTTTTTTCTGCTGGCTATAGTCTCCCTTGCCTTAGGGACTGTCTGAACCCTGTGAATAATCTTCCTGCTGAACAATTTATATAATTCCTGGTTTATTCCAACGCCGATTGTTTTCCCCATTATACAGAGGTTTACAGTAAATTCCCCATTAGCGAGGTTCGGTATCGCTGTGCTTGTAATAACGCTACGTAAATGTTTTCTTAAATATATAATGTCCGGGGTGGAAAATAATCTGTAATGTTTAACAGGTTTATTGTTGAACTTGCCCTTGGGATTTGTCTTGGGGGATAAAAGTGTGTGCAGTTCACACATCCTAACATCAGGGGGCAGTCTTGCTCTATATTTCTATCATTTATTTATTTCCTTCCTCTGCAAAGTAAAAAAAATTCTGTTTCAAAGAAATCTGATTCAATTTGAACCGGTGTCTGCAGACAAAACATTTTGTCATAGAAAGACCATCTCGTGAACCCTCGCACACCAGTTACGGAGACGGATGACTTTCTAGTATTCCAGGTAGTCATGTGACTGCGTAGACGTGGAATACTGGGGATTTCTCTTTAATAAAGTCACCGCTACCTGAAAACCCCTAAGAGGGCCACGTCCACCTAGTCAGCGCCTGACCGCGTTGTTACAAGAAGGGACGCTACTTTATTCCAGCAATATTGGGTACTTGTCCTAACGTTGGACACGGTCTGGCTCCTTTTTAGAAGGGAAATAAATAATAATAATTAAATTACACCGGGACGGGTCACTGATGACCCAAAGGACTAAAACCCAGAATGTATTTTATATATATCCCAGCCATGGGTCCTATTCTCTATGGTGCATGGCCTTTGAAATGAAATGAAGTCCTGGATATTCCAGTTGCTAACGGACCAAGTGAGGATCTCCGCTGTCTGGTTGCCCCTCGTTCTCGGATGACGTTAATAACCGCGCAGCGTTGCCTGGGACCTGCTAGGGGCGATGGATGACATCACTGAATTGTAGTTGACCAGCTGGTGGGCAGATGTGAAGGCTGGAGGGATTGAAAGCGGTCAGTGACACTGCCTGTGTGTCCAATCAGGGAGATAATGAAATTAGCCGGACAGATGAACAGCTCGCGGAATTCTGCAGGGAACGACCCCAGATGCAAACAGACGTGTCAGTCTCTGACGCCCCCCACATCCTGTCTGTGTCCTTCCTCACAAAGGGAAATAAACATTCGTGTTAGAAGGCGATTTTTCTTTTTATTTATTTAATTACTTCAAGTCGGAAACAAATAGATAACTTTTTTTTGCTTGTTTAAAATTATTATTATTATTGTGGATTTATATAGCGCCAACATATTCCGTGGCACTGTACAATGACATGTATACATTCACATCAGGCCCTGCCCCGAAGAGCTTACAGTCTAATCACTTTATGTACACATACAACCTATCAGCATGTCTTTATGATTGTGGAGGAAACCCACGCAAGCACGGGGAGAACATACAAACTCTTTGCACATGTGTCCAAGGGTGGAATCGAACTCAGGACAATGCTGGAAGGTATCAGTGCTAACCACTGAGCCACCGTGCTAACCACTGATTATCTGTCCCAGTCACTGACCTTGGCGTCTGCATGGGAATTAGAAGTTTATTGTTTCATAACGTAAATGGACACAGGTTGTCCCACTCCCTATTGGTCAGATTCAGTCTGTTGTGTGTGTGGTGTGGTTGTAGGCTTATCTGCCAGACCAAACCTTGCAATGTGTCCCTTTTTGTGACAGCGATAACATTTAACTCACGGCTAATCCCTTTTTAAAAAGGTTTTACCTTGTTATCCATAATGTAGCCATACACAATGATTTTCCGATCCCCCGAAACAAACGGAAACCAGTTTGGAAGATACTATCGAAATTCAGCACCTTGCACCGGCAATCTTTTGCAGATTGCAGCTTGAAAACTTCGGTAGATGGGGTTCTGGTAGATGGGGGTCTATTGGAAATGTTCCGTTTTATAAGGTCTAGTCTGTGATCCTTAGTTGACTCCATTTGTCCAAAATATTGGTGCAGTCACTTTAATCCTCAATTACAGTTGGTCTATCGAATATGCCACATTCATGAACCTGGAAATGGACTCGGGTTAAAGCCAAGAGCTTTATCTGTTTTAATTGTACAGTACGGAAGACGCAATCTGTAATATCTGAACGTAATCCCATTATTATTACATCGGTCTCGATATTTGGCGATATTTTACATTACATTCTGCTAATCCAACGTGAAGGATGTGAGTTTGGAACTTCTGACTACAGGAAATTAAAATGTTATTTATTATCTAGAAACAGATTTTACCTCCTATACTTCCTTATTAATTTCTCACCCAGTCACCTTCCGATCAGGTAGGTCTCCTATTTAATAGAATGTCTAGTATTTAATATAGTGACTAATCCATTAAAGGGAAAGGAATCAGAAGTTCCTTCTGGATTTTACAACGTCCTGACAAATCTCTGTTCTTCCTGGTAATAAAGTAGAGATCTAGTAACGGATAAGGGAGAGTTTGGCTCAGTACACTGCCGTCTATGGAAATTTGTACAAAAATCGTTTGAAAATGATTTGACTAATCCTGATCATTGGATACCACGATCGTACTCAGTATCGGGCCCCTTTTTCATTAAGGAAATGGGTAGTTAGAATTTTATTCAGGTTTACTTACCTATTGTTAGAATTCCAAACAGTTTGGATTAAATTTCACAAAATATCAAAACCTCAAGGGACTTAAAGTGGTTCTTCCGATTGTGTTTCCGAACGTTGCACTCGATCAGAAATCCAATCGGAAGAACATCTGGCCATGTATGGCTAGCTTAAAGCTAGGTACACACCTAGCGATTTTTCCTCCTGACCGACCGTTCGATACTTTCGAACGGTCGGCCAGGAGGAAGGACTGTCGGTCGCGGCAAAAGAAGCCGCGTCCGATAGTCACCGCGACCGCGAGGTTTTCCACCCTGTCCGATCGTCCTTTCGTCCGATTCGGACGAACGGTCGATCGGACATGGGCACATTCGGATTCGATAATTTCGGTCCGATCGACCGATACACTGAATTATCGGTCGATCGGACCGAAATATCTAATCGTGTGTAACCAGCTTAAGGAAAAAAGAAAAAATCAACGGGACTTGTTCCTTATTATAAATCCAGGATAGAAGGTGTAATAAGGAACGAGCTGGATTTGTTTATGGGATCAGGTGACTTTATAAACGTTTGTTTCAAATGATTTTCTAAAATATGTATGGAGTAGTGATGGCCCAGTTTGCGGATCCGAACCCGGATCTGCGCGGATTTACCTCGTTCGCGATCGGCGGATGTCGCGGATTTTCCGGTTTTCCGCCTTCCGAACTTTTCCGAATCGCGTTTTCGAAAATTTCACGTGAAAATACGTAATTTCGAAAATTTGCGAAATTACGAGGATTTCACGGATTTTCGAAAATGCGCGAAAATACGTATTTTCGAGGATTTTTTCATTTTAATGGGGTTTAATGGGTCCGCTCGCGGATTTTCGAATTTTCAAAATTTTTCCGAAAATTCGGGGATCCTTGAGCGGACCGGATTTTGCGAATTTCGGACATCTCTAGTATCGAGGCACAGAAATCTGATCGGCTTCTCTTAGTCTTGCTCACTTTAAAGAGTTATTTTTCAGAAGTAATGATGCCCTATATTCAATCAGGGTTATTCAATAAAAGTTCTTATCGTTTAAAATGGTGCTAATTTTCCCCCAACCAATCAGATCTTATTTAACATTTGAAAGCTAACATCTGATTGGTTGGGGCAAAATTAGCCCCATTTTAAACGATAAGAACTTTTATTGAATAACCCTGTATGTATATTGTAAAATTCGATTTTATTGGCAGTATTCAGCACTAAAAAGGTCTGAAGCTCAGATTACACAAAAACAGATTAAAGTCTTTCAAGTTGCTGTCTGCCTGGTACATCACATTTACGTGCAAACAGGAGTGTTTTCAATGCTGTATATTACCAGTAAAATGAATGAAGAAATCATTTTAAATTTGTGGGATGGGGCTACTTGCCCTTTAAACCTTGGAACTTGTTCTTTACTAGTATTTGAAATACAGTTTGATGTTCATTTTACGAATTGTTCCCGTTAGTTTGTAGATTCACATCTGTCTGTGTGACATTGTATTGTTGGCCCAGATCCTGGTTCTGTAAACGGTTCTGTGTCTAACATAGATTTTACAGAGAGCTGACTATCTGCTAGACAGAACACACAATGAATAAAACACAAGTTTATTGTGATGGGATCCAGACTGTTTATTTTGCTGTAATGGCCCCAAGAGATTAATTGGGATCTGAAGGTTTTTCCTTAGGTGTCGAGTGATTTTTCTTGCAGAAACAGAAATGTAAATGAATAGAATTATTTATGTGGCTTTACACACTGAGTTACACACAGGGACAGTGTTACACACTGAGTTACACACAGGGACAGTGTTACACACTGAGGTACACACAGGGACAGTGTTACACACTGAGTTACACACAGGGACCGTGTTACACACTGAGTTACACACAGGGACAGTGTTACACACTGAGTTACACACGGGACAGTGTTACACACTGAGTTACACACAGGGACAGTGTTACCACGAGTTACACACAGGGACAGTGTTACACACTGAGTTACACACAGGGACAGTGTTACACACTGAGTTACACACAGGGACAGTGTTACACACTGAGTTACACACAGGGACAGTGTTACAACACTGAGTTACACACAGGGACAGTGTTACACACTGAGTTACACACAGGGACAGTGTTACACACTGAGTTACACACAGGGACAGTGTACACACTGAGTTACACCAAGGGACAGTGTTACACACTGAGTTACACACAGGGACAGTGTTAAACACTGAGTAACACACAGGGACAGTGTTACACATGAGTTACACACAGGGACAGTGTTACAACACTGAGTTACACAAAGGGACAGTGTTACACACTGAGTTACACACAGGGACAGTGTACAACACTGGAGTACACACAGGGACAGTGGTACACACTGAGTTACACACAGGGACAGTGTTACACACTGAGTTACACACAGGGACAGTGTTACACACTGAGTTAACACAGGACAGTGTTGCACAATGATGTTACACACGCGGACATGGTCAAATGAGTTACACACAGGGACAGTGTACACACGAGTTACACACAGGGACAGTGTTCACATGAGTTACACACGGGACAGTGTTTCACACTGAGTTACACACAGGACAGTGTTACACACTGAGTTACACACAGGGACGTGTGTACACACTGAGTTACACACAGGGACAGTGTTACACACTGAGTTTACACACAGGGACAGTGTTACACACTGAGTTACACACACAGGGACAGTGTTACACACTGAGACACACAGGGACAGTGTTACACACTGAGTTACACACAGGGACAGTTGTTACACACTGAGTTACACAGGGACAGTGTCACACTGAGTTACAAACAGGACAGTGTTACACACTGAGTACACACAGGGACAGTGGCACACTGAGTTACACACAGGGACAGTGTTACACACTGAGTTACACACACGGACAGTGTTACACACTGAGTTACACACAGGGACAGGTTGCACACTGAGTTACACACAGGGACAGTGTCACCACTGAGGTTACAACAGGGACAGTGTTACACATGAGTTACACACAGGGACAGGTTTACACACTGAGTTACACACGGGACAGTGTTCACACTGAGTTACACACAGGGGACAGTGTTCACACTGAGTTACACACAGGGACAGTGTTACACACTGAGTTACCACAGGGACAGTGTTCACACACTGAGTTACACACAGGGACAGTGTTACACACTGAGTTACACACAGGGACAGTGTTCACACACTGAGTCACACAGGGACAGTGTACAACACACTGAGTTACACCACAGGGACAGTGTTACACACTGAGTTACACACAGGGACAGTGTTACACACTGAGTTACACACAGGGACAGTGTTACACACTGAGTTACACACAGGGACAGTGTTACACACTGAGTTACACACACAGAGAGTGTTACACAGAAAATCTTACTCACTGACTGTGAGAGTGTAACAAACTGTGAAAATTTGACACAATGATTAAGTGTATTGCACTCTGTGAGATTGTTACACAATAGCTAATAGTGTTACGCACTGAGAATGTTACACAATAACTGTAAGAGTATTGCACACTGTGAGATTGTTACACAATGACTAAGAGTGTTACGCACTGTGAGATTGTTACACAATGACTAAGAGTGTTACCCACTGTGAGATTGTTACACAATGACTAAGAGTGTTACTCACTGTGAGATTGTTACACAATGACTAAGAGTGTTATGCACTGTGAGATTGTTACACAATGACTGTAAGAGTGTTACCCACTGTGAGATTGTTACACAATGACTAAGAGTGTTACTCACTGTGAGATTGTTACACAATGACTAAGAGTGTTATTACGATCTGTGAGATTCTGTTAACTACCGAATGACTAAGAGTGTTATTCACTGGTTATATTGTTTTACCCAATGCTGGATTGGTTTCCTGGAGATTGTTACACATGGACTAAGAGTGTTATCGCAGTTGTGATATTGTTCACAATGACTAAGAGTGTTACGCACTGTGAGATTGTACCCAATGACTAAGAGTGTTATGCACCTGTGAGTTGGTTCACAATGACTTAGAGTGTTATGGCACTGGATATTTGTTCCACACTGACTAAGTTTTACGCACTGTGAGATTTTTACCCAATGATGAGAGTGTTACCCTGTGAGAATTAGTTACACAATGACTAAGAGTGTTACAACGCCACTGTGAGATTTGTATACAACACAATGACTAAGAGTTGGTTACTCCTTTGAATTGGTTACACGCATGACTAAGGTGTTACTCATGTGAGATTGTTACCAATGGACTACGAGTGTTACTCTCACTGTGAAGATATGTTCCACAATGACTAGAGTGTACCCCCCTGTGTAGATGTTACACCATGACTAGAGTGTTTACGCACTTTGGATTGTTCACAATGACTGAGAGTGTTATTAGACTGTGTAGAGTGTTACTCCCTGGTGAGATTGTTACACAATGACTAAGAGTGTATGCACTGTGAGATGTTACACAATGACTAGAGTGTTACTCACGTTGGGAATTGTTACACCAGACTAAGAGTGTTTACCCACCCCCTGTGAGATTGTTCACAATGACTCGACGTGGTTACAGTCCTGTGAGAGTGTTACACAAGGACGGAGAGTGTTATCGCACTGTGAGAGAGTGTTTCTCACTTGAGATTGTTTACACATGACTAAGAGTGTTATGCACACTGTGAGGGATTGTTACACATGGAACTGAGAGTGTTATGCACTGTGGATTGTTACACATGACTGAGAGTGTTTACCTACTCCACGTGAAGTATTACCAATGCTAGAGTGTTATGCCACTGTGAGATTGTTACACAATGACTGAGAGTGTTATGCACTGTGATATTGTTACACAATGACTAAGAGTGTTATCACTGTGAGATTGTTTACACAATGACTGGAGAGTGTACCCACTGTGAATTGTTTACACAATGACTGAGAGTTGTTATGCACTGTGAGTTGTTCACAATGACTAGATGTTACTCACTGTGAGATTGTTACCAGGACTAAGAGTATTACCACTGGAGATTGTCAACATGACTAGATTGTTTTCTGCACTGTGATCATTGTTACACAATGGACTAGAGTGTGTATGGCACTGTGAGCATTGGTTACACAATGACTGAGAGTGTTATTCACTGGAGATTGTTACACAATGCTAGGTGTTTACTGCAACTGTGAGATTGTACACAATTACTAGAGTGTTTAATGCACTGTGAGATTATACACAAGGACCTAAGAGTGTTATGCACTGTGAATTGTACACAATGACTGAGAGTGGTGATTGCACTGTGAATGGTTACACATTACTGAGATGGTTATTCAACTGTGAGATTGTTACACCCAGACTAAAGGTGTTCCTCACTGGGATTTGTTACACAATGACTAAGAGTAAATTTAACCCCACTGTGAGAGTGTTACACATGACTAAGAGTGTTCGGCACTGTGAGATTGTACCAAATACTATAGATGTTATGCACTGGAGATTGTTACACAATGGAACATACTCAGAAGTGTTGCACTGTGATGAGTTTGTGTACACAATGACTGAGAGTGGTCTTATGCACTGGTGGAGATTTGTACAACACAATGACTACAGATGTATTACTCACTGTGAGATTATGTTTCACCAATCGACCTAAGAGTAATTACCCACTGGCGATTGTTTATCACAATACTAGAGAGTGTTATCACTGTGACGAATGTACAACAATGAACCTGAGAGTGGTTAATGAATGAGATGTTACACAATGACTAGAGTGCTTACACTGTGAGATGTTACACAATGACGCTAAGAGTGATTACTGACTGTGAATTTGTTAACACATGACGTAAAGGTATACCCCGCCTGTGAGATTGTTACACAAGGACTGAAGAGTGTTACACTCGAGAAGTTACAAATGACTAGAAGATTTACCACTGTGATATGTTTTCCATGACAAGTGTACATACTGAGAGTATCTTGACTGTAAGCATACTGTGAGATGGTTACCAATGACTATAAGAGTGTTATACTGTGAGAATGTTACAACAATTGACGTAAGATGTTACCACTGTGAGAATTGTTACAACAATGACTGTAAGAGTTCTTGAATGTACACAATAAACTTAAGAGTGTTTGCACTGGGAGAATGTACACAATGGACTGAAAGTGTTCAGTACTTTACATACTGATGAGATGCACGTGTGATGTTACAATGACGTTAAGAATGTTAACGTGAGATGTTACACAATCATGAATCAATGATATGTCCTGATGTGGACACACTGAGAATGTTTACACAACCACTGTGAGAGTATAACCGTGTGAGAATGTCACACCAAAACGACTTTGAAGGTGTACAATGACAAGTTACAAAAATGACCAATGTGTGTTTACACACTGACGAGCGTGTTTAACACGAGGCGTTATTATATATGATAGCTCGTATATAGTGGCTGATAATGTAGACCCCCTACTGTAATTACTAGCAGGATATCTTACGGCTCTTTGGTCCACATACGAGCATCCATTAAGGGGTTAGGTTTATATTATATAATAGTATTAGCCTAAGGGACCTGGAAGAGAAGATATGGTCCTAATTCTTTAAGAAGACCGGTAATATGAGTTTCATTGGATCTTCCTGTCCTAAGGGACAAAGTGACTGCAAAGAAATTTCACTTCCCCCAGGAACTTCACCAAGTGACCGTCCTATCCATTCAACATGGTTCACTGGAGAATTCCCTGGAATCTCCCACGAATGGAAATCCTGTCCGCCTGCAGCCACCCATGTCATGTGTTCAGTTGTATCAGAATTTGATTTCATTCATAGACATTTGTATTGTATTGGAGATTGTAAGGTCGAACACATTCCAAATCACTTGCCTTTATTCTCTTACATTGCACTCTTAATTTCTACTATTCTTGTCTTTAAATTCGCCCGGGGAAAAGTTTCGCATTAAAATCCAGTTCACCGCTCGCGACATAACGTTTTACCAATTACATCGAGACCTTCCTCATCCCATATGACATCTGCCTGTAATTACATCATATGTCCCCATTATCTACACATCCACCACACCCCCACAGCCTTGACCTTCTTCGACCCTCCATCCAAATAAAACTAGCGATCCCACACCCCCAATTCCCCACCCACCCAGCAACCTAGGACATTTGTCTCTTTATTATTTTATACTTTTATTGTTCATTCTTGTTTCACAAATAGAAATGTCATTTGTGTTTATTGGTTTCGTTAGTAAATAATTTGAGAATTAAGACGTTCCCCCTGTCATTGTCTCTGCTTGTATTTCATTGTGAACACCAAATGGTTTGATTGGATACATTTTTTTTTAAATGATCTATTGCTATATGAAAGTTCCTAATGTTTTGATGGCTGGAGGTTTGTTCTGGCTCTAGGTTCCATATTTACACCTATTTTTTCGGGGGGCAACTTTTTAATTTTTTAAAGTTCGTAGTGTTATTTCCTATGTCTCAGTCAGTTTAAATCCGTTTATCCTTGTCCGTACAGAATCTAATTCCGTCTCGCCCTGTCACAGGATGAATATACACATTACGAGAGGGAAAATCGAAAGCATCGGAGGGAACGTGACGGTGAACTTTGGGTTTTCAATATCTCCAGCCAGTCTTGGAGCACCAGGACCCCCGGCGATGTTGAACCACGGGCACATACGCGGTGGAAGGGCAACTCGCTCACATGGTAGAGATGGATACAGGAAATCGTACATGGTCATGTATCTTTGGATACTCCTCTGTGTACGGATCATCAGGCAACGTTCAGGAATACCACTTACGGTAGTTACCAGGAATAGTAAGTCCATTGATTTTAATAGAATACTAGATGTAACTGAGAATTGGGCTACCTGGGTCCTGGATTGTCCCATTCTCTAAAATTACCCCCCCAACCCCACTTTCAGTCTATTGGCAACTTCCAAAAAACTCTCCGGAAACTTTCTTACCTGCCCGGCATTTTAGGTGATTGGGCGCTACGTTGCGCCTTAAACTGACAGCCGCAGCAGAAGTGGAGTGGCTGTCAGCAGGCGTAGGAGCGGCCAAGGACCGCGTCACGTAAGCACGTTCACGAGCGTTTTTGGAAGCTGGATATTGCTAAGTGGAGTTTGGGGGGGGGTAATAAACAATTTAGAGCACAGTTGTTATAAGTTTTTTTTCAGTGGCGTTTTCATGCCTCTAGTCTCAATGTCCATTTCTTGTCCCCGTTCCCTGTAATTCTCTGATAGTAGGAATGAATGTCCCGTGGCCCAAGGAAATATAAACCCGATGTCTACAAGGCGCAGGGTCCTAATCGTATTGCGCTCAAATGACGATCCATTATTTATAAACGGCTTTTTCCGCCCTCACGCTTACTCTGTGCATGGTTAAATTATCAATGGAAATTATGGCAATCGGAACATTGTAACTAAATATGTCCCTCTCTCGCCCCCCCGGCCTTGTAATAGAACATGGACCCATAATGTGTATTTCTCAGTTCTCTTCTGCGTCCACGTAACTTGTATTTATTAAGATTTAGAAGTATTATTTCTTCTTTAAAAAACCTGAAATAAAAAAAAAAAGTCAGCCTGTCTATTAATCTATACAAGAAAGCCAGTGTGTTGTTTTTGTATCTTTGATTGTAAATTTGATGTTCTGGTCTACACATTGATGCGTTTTAATAACTTGAAAGCTTGTACTTCCTACTGGTGGATTTTAATCCAGGTTTTATCCACGTATCTGAACACAGGCTGATTCTATGCCATAAAGCCTGTATTTCAATTTCCCCCATGTAAAGCTTTGCCACATGGCAAAAAAAAACTGATCCATACTAGGGCTGCAGAACCCAAAATGTCACAACATTAACAATTACAGAGGATTCCTACAACCTGATAATTAGACAGGGGACGTTCTAGACTTCTTTTAGGGGTTATCTAAGAATACATACTTATCTATCCGGCCTTTCAAAAAGTTTCCCACCACTCCTCTTCAACCTCTCCAAGCTTTTACAAGCTCACACTGCTCAGAGAAGGTAGCTGAGAGTAGCATTCAGTCATTGGCTGTGATGTCATCTGTTACATCCATGATGACACTTATACTTGAGCAACAGGAAGTAAAAGAGAGGTAACAACATATGTTAACATTTTAGGTTAGACTCAGTTTTGCCCTTTAGTGCTATTATATTTAAAGGGATTTAAAGGACTGAAATTTTCAACCTGTCTTCACGTGTAAGGTCCGTGGTATTATAATGTTCACGATTTAATACTGCCCTTTTTTTCTGTTTAGGGTCAAATACGTGGCTGGTTCCGGAGGACCCGTGGAGCCATTGTTCAGGGAGGATATGCCACACAAGTATCACGCCATCACTAAGCCATTTATGTTCACGGAGGATACAAGGCGCTACCAGGAACAAATATGGCCTTGTGGTGACCTGACAGATATGAAGTCAACACCACAGGACGTGGTAAGAAAACTTGTATTTTGCTCTCTTTTGAGAATTTTTTTTTCTACTCTGTGAGAAGATCAGTCATGCTCCAGCAAGGATCATGGGTAACACAACCTATAATCACCCTTGCAATATTAGATAGCAAGCTTCTGTGGTCAGCTCCATTTAGGCCACTCTAATCCCAGTAAATCTGCTGCGTTTTATATGGCTCCATATTAGATGGTAGCTCTGTGGTCGAGCGCTAGTCTTGCCATGTTATGACCCTAAGGATGCTATCACAGATTTCAGCAATATGGTGTTAATATAAAGGAGGAATGGAACATTTACAGGAGATGTAAATAAACGTTCTTATCATTAAAAAATGGTGCTAATTTTGCCCCACCAATCAGGTGTTAGCGTTTCAAATAAGATCTGATTGGTTGGGGCAAATTAGCACCATTTTAAAAAGAATTTTATGGACCTCCCTGTCTTTTTCTGTCGGTAGCTGGAGTCAACTGGATGGTGATTGGAGACTTGTCTCCTATAGGAATAGAACTTACACGTTACACAGGGGAGGTTTTAATTCCGGAACTCAGGCGCTTAGCAGAATGTGTGCGTTTCGCAGAAGACAACAAGGGGGAGATGGTTCTCGTGTTTCTTTGCTTGAACGAGACTGAGACATTCCGCCAGTTTAGCCTGACCTTCCTTCATTATTTTTCTTTCATTCGCTTCAAGCTGTTCCGAGATTAACTTCCTCCAAGAACAATTTCGCCCCTTGGCTTGTGTTCTGCCGAAAGGGTCCATGTGATCCTTGAAAATCGGTCGAGGGGTTTTTTCTGCTGGAGGGGCCTACTTCTAAATCCTCCGTCAAATTGGGTTGCGCCGTGCCGTTTTTAAATACCATTTGCTGGTGGCAGATTGGCATCGCTGCCAAAAAACGACTTTTATTTCCCCTTCTCTTGTCTGCGGTTTAAAGGGCGTAATATCTATGTTGGAACTTTTAAAGGGAAATAATGGTAAATGGGAATCGGTTTAAACCTGTAAAATAATGTACATGCGGTAAACCTGGCTCCCATAGATTTTAATGTCTCTAGGGTGAGCGATGGCCCCATTTCTTGTCTTCTCAGCTGCTGAAAATACTAACAGCAGGTGTGGGTTTCTGCTTGTGTCACATGACACTACACCTTCCAACCTAGGAATCCTGCTGCAATCCTGACTTTTAATGAATACAAAGTTATATGATCTTATAATTTTATATTTTAATGTCTTTAAAGGGCATGTTCACCCTGAAAACAAAAAACTGTGCCACACGTTCGTTATCCGCCGCCCCGTACTGATACATTCAGCACATTTTAGACGTATTTTTTAAACAGCGATATAAGGATTATTATGACGTGCCCAGAGGAGACGGGAATAGCATTCAGTCATTAGCTTGAATGTCCACCTGTTACAATCCTTGATGACAGCTGCTAACGGGAAGAAACCATAAGAAGAAGAAACTTATCAGAACTGGGGCATTATTGCAGGTTAGACTTACATCTCTCAGCTATTTGCAGTTTTGGCTTTTGAGAGGATTACCTATTACAATTTTTCATTGAGGGTTGAACTTTCCTTAAATCCATTCCAATATTTGACAGTTTGTAGGAACGGACCTGTAAAGTTTCATACGATGCCCGATGTGTATGAGCGCCCGTTTCGCCGCCAATTTTGCCATGTGTGGGCGCGTTTGTCGGGCGACATGGTTGTTCGGGATCGTACCTCATTGACCGATTGCCGGGCGATCGCAGTATCTTACCCCAGATCTCCAGCAGCACATATCCTTATCGCCCATCTCCATAACAATATAATTTCATCTTATCCCGGTGTAAATATATTTGACAGAACCGCAAGTAGCTCCACGATTCCAGGGATAAAGACGTGTTGGTCCACACATTTCAGTTTATTGTAATTAAAACTTCCATTTTATGGTAAACAGGGATGTCCTACCACAAAGCAAACTGAAATATTTGGCCACGTGCACACCCCGAGAGATGTCCAGAATGTGGCGTACCAACTACCCGCTTGTGTGGTTTTGTTAATGTTCTGCTTGGTCTTCGCCACTGAAGGGGAATTGGTCACGTAGCAGATCCTCTCTGTTATTCTGGCAGTGTCCGTCTCTAAGTTGGGTTTAGTCAAGTGTGGGCTTCGGCATCTTTTTATTTTGCCGTCATTGTGGGCATCTTATCCAGCCACTGTGGCATTTATTTACCAGCCATTTGTACATCTTATATTTATCAGTCTGTGTGGGCACTTAATATTTCAAGTCTCTGTTTGTGAGTCAGCCCCTCCAGTTCAGCAGCAGTGTAAAGTCAGCCCTCCATATTTAGCCCTTTAGTTTACAGCCTTTTTAAGTAATTCCTCCAGTTCAGCAGCCAGTGAATTCCGTCCCTTCATACCAGGTTCGTCACCCACATAACCGCACCGTCCACGAGCCTGCACCATTTTTTTTTCCCAGGGGCAGCTTTAAAAATTTGTTTCGGTGACAAAATGTCTAGCAACAACCTCTAAATACAAGCAATGGAAACTGCACATGTTTCCTTAGTCTAGAATTATTTTGTGACATACTTTCTAAGTATTCAGCCAGTAGGGGAGACCTCCAGAAGATGACCAATCAGTAGCACTGCCTTACCCAGTGGGACAGTGGTCCTATGTGATGTCCTGCGGTGAAGAGAGCGGTTTAATCTTGTCAGACACTAATGTTAACCATTAAAGTTCTATTAGAATTGGTTAACGTCAGTCTAGTGGCAGAAATGGCCCTTTAATCACATCTCCACGAACGGACCTCGTTGGCAATTACACTGGATGTTTCGCGTATCGCAGTGTTACTTTTTATAAAGGGAATTTTAGGTTTGGCAGCCTTTCTAAATGCTTAAGGTCCAATCTCTGGTAATTTGGTGTAACTGTGTTACAATTGAGACGAGGGTATAGAAATGTCATCGCCATATGGTCTGATCACAATCCTGTACTCACCCCAACGGGGGCCACCGATTTCTTAGCTCTGCTAATTGGTAATTCACGTAATTATATTATAATATTGTGCTGTGTAGTAACCTGAGAATAAAGGGAGCTAATTATATCGCTCGGGCGCCGTGCTGTCTGAGCTTGATTGGCTGATGATAAGACTTTACGGATTAATCATATGAAAGACGTAACTTCCACGTATTATTATGACACCTTTGGCTAACCGAGTCATTGATACAGTATAGAATGAAAAGTATAGTATAGGTTTATAGTACAGTATAGTACAGCAGTATAGTACAGTGAGCTAAGTAGATAGTAAGTCGAGTAAGACTATTGTACATATGTAGCATAAGTCGTATAGTATCAGTATAGAACGTACAGTATAACAGTATAGTATAGTAATACAGATAGAACGAATATCAGTATAGTATATTTCAGTATAGTAATAGTACAGTATAGTTATAGTATACGTATAGTAAACAGTATCAAGACAGTATATCGTATAGTAAGTACAGTATAGTTACAGTACAGTTAGTACAGTATGTATAGTAAATGTATAGTATAGTACAGTATAGTATAGACAGTATATACGTATAGTATCAGTCACATATAGTATAGTACAGTATAGTACAGTATAGTATAGAATATATATAGTCATATGTATATAGTAACAGTAGTACATAGTATAGATATAGAAAGACAGGATAGATATAGTATAGTCCACAGTATAGTACATTATAGTATAGTATAGATTATAGTAGATATTAGTAATCCGTAGTACGTATAGTACATATAGTAAACAATAGTATTAGTATAGTAAGTTACATATGAGTACATAAGTATAGTACATACATATAGTATATACAGTAATACAGATAGACAAATATATAACTATAGAATGTATAAGTAACTCATGTACTACGTATTATATCGTATTGTATTGTATACGTATAATAAATACTATAATATAATCGTACAGTTTAAGTAAGTGTAGTAGTACAGTGTAGCTCATAAGTGAGTAGGCAGTGTAGCATAGTACGTTAGCCATAGTATAGTTCAGATACAGTATGTAACTAGTAAACAGTATATGAATAGTTGTAGTAATAGTACAGTATAGTACAGTTATATCGTATCGATAATATAAATACTGTAAATAGTAATTGGTATAGTATAGTAATAGTACAACATAAGACATACAGTATATAAGTATGTACTAAAAGTATAGTACAGTAATTACGTAACAGTAATCAGTTATACGTACTACGTGAGTCATGCTACAGTATAGTACAGTAAGTATCTCAGTATAGTACAGTACAGTATAGTACAGTACATGTACGTAGATCAGTACAGTATGTACAGTAAACAGTATAGTACGTACAGTATAGTACAGTCCAGATAGTAAGTAAGTATAGTGTTTGCAAACTCAGACTTGAATGAGTCTGAAGTTTCTAGTCATCCGCTGCTCCATCGTCAAATGACTGCAACAATCTGAAAGAAGCCAGTCGGTACTACGAAGTTAAATACATCAGGTCATTGATAATGATAAACATAACCACATGACTATAGAGACCAGTCACTAGTACGATAGTACAGTCCAGTAAGTAAAGTACAGTAATAGTACTTACAGTAACAGTATACGTATCGTATATAGCAGGCAGTATCAGTATAAGTATAGTATACGTATCCAGTAACAGACGTATTAATAGATCATAGTAGATACTAGTATATAATAACAGTATTAGTATTATGTAAAATAATCATACGTAATGAGTAATACGTACAGAAAAAATTCCTTCCTGACTCCAATTGTCAATGGGAAATTTCCCTGGATCAACCTCACTTTAATGTATCATCCCAGTAACTTGTAACACTTCCTTTTGTAGACACTCATCCAGCTTTTTTATTAAACTGACCAATGAACCTGCCAGGGGGGAACACGTCCACCTGGTAAGAGCAGTTCCTACTCTACCTGTTCTCACAGTGACAAACCCTTTCCCAACTCTACTTCTTATGTATCAATACCAGTTAACTTGTACCATTCTGTTGTAGATAAACTCATCAGCGTTTTTTATAAACTGACCAATGAAACCTGCAATAACAACGTCCGCCTGGAAGTACGTTCCCATAGCTGTACCCGTTCTCACAGTGACAGAACCCTTTCCAACCTCTACTTTATGTATCAATCCCAGTAACTGTAACACTTCCTTGTTTGGTAAACTCATTCAGCTTTTTTATTAAACTGACCAAAACCTGCCATAACAACTCCACTGGAAGACAATTCCATAGCTTTTACCGTTCTCACAGTGGACAAACCTTTCCCAACCTACTCTTATGTATCAATACCAGTAAACTGTAACATTCCTTGTTTTTAGAAACTCTCCAGCGTTTTTTCGAAACGTGACCAATGAACCTGCCATACAACGGAAAACCACTGAAGACAGTTCCATACATCCTTTATACCTAGTTCTCACAGTGACCAACCCTTTCCCAACCTACTGTTAATGTATCAATACCAGTAAACTGTGTAACATCCTGTTTGTAGAAAACTCATTCAGGCCTTTTTTTAACTGACCAATAACCCTGCCATAATCAACGTCCACTGGATAGACAGTTCCATAGCTTTACCAGTTCTCACCGTGACAAACCCTTTCCACACTCTACTTATGTATCAATCCCCGTAACTTGTACCATTTTCCTGTTTTGAGAAAACTCATCCAAGCTTTTTATTAAAACTGACACGAGAAACTGATATAATACTGACCATTGCATAACAACGGCCATGGAAGACAGTTCCATAGTTTAACCGTTCTCACAGTGACAAACTCCTTCCCCACTTAATCTACTTTTATGTATCAATAACCATTACTTGGTACAATTCCTTGTTTTGTAGAAACTTTCCATCCAGCTTTTTTATTAAACTGACCATGAATACCTGCCCTAACACACGTCCACTGGAAGACAGTTTCCCATAGCTTTAGCCGTTCTCACAGTGACAAAAAACCCCTATTCCAACTCTACTTTATGTAGCATACCAGTATACTTGTAACATTCCTTGTTGCTAGAAACCCCCACTTTTTTATTAAACTGATCATGAACCTGCCATACACACGTCCACTGGAGGACATCCAAGCTTACCACCGTTCTCACAGTAAAACCCTTTTCCCACGTCTACGTTTATGTATCAATACCAGTAACCTTGTAAACATTCCTTGTTTGGAAAACGCAGTCCAGCTTTTTATTAAACTGACCATGGACCTGCCCATAAACGTCCACTGAAGACAGTTCCAACTTTAGTAACCGTTCTCATAGTGACAAACCCTTTTTTCGCCACTCTACTTTATGTATCAATGAACCAGTAACTTGTACATTTCTTGTTTGTAGCTCATTCATCTCAGCTTTTTATTAAACTGAACCAATGAACCTGCCATATAACAAACGTCCCACTGGAAGAGTTCCATCTTTCAACCGTTCTCACAGTGACAAACCCCTTTCCCAAACTCTACTTTTGTATCATCACCAGTAACTTGTGAACATTTCCTGTTTGTAGAACTCATCCGCTTTTATATAACCTGACCAATGAACCTGCCCCATAACAAACGTCCACTGGAAGACATTTCCTAGCTTTAACCGTTCTCACAGACAACCCTTTCCCACTCTAACTATTATGTATCATAACCAAGTAACTTGTAACATCCTTGTTTGCAGAAACTCATCCAGCTTTTATTAAACTGACCATGAACCTGCCATAACACCGTCCACTGGAAACAGTTTCCATAGCTTTTAACCGTTCTCACAGAAGTTCCAACCCTGTCCCAACTCTACTTTATGTTTCAATAACCAGTAACTTGTACATTCCTTGTTTGTAGAAACTCATCCAGCTTTTTATAAACTGACCAATGAACCTGCCATAACACGTCCACTGGAAGGACAGTTCCATAGCTTTGAAACCGTTCTCTACAGTGAAACCCTTTCCCACTCTACTTATGGTATCCGCATCCCAGTAACTTGTAACATTCCTTTGTTTGTACAAACCGCATCCAGCTTTTTTTATTAACTGACCAATGACCGGCCATAACAACGTCCACTGGAATGACAGTTCCATCGCTTTAAACGTTCTCACTAGTGACAAACCCTTTTCCCAACTCTACTTTAGTAATCATCACCAGTAACTTGTAACATTCCTTGTTTTGTACAATAACTCATCCAGCTTTTTATAAAAACTGACAATGAACCTGCCATAACAAACCGTCCACCTGGAAGACAGTCCATAGCTTTACGTTCTCCACAGTGACAACCCTTCCCAACTCTACTTTATGTATCAACTCCATACATCTGTAACATTCCTTTTTGTGATAGAAACTCATCCAGCTTTTTATTAAACTGACCAATGAACCTGCCATAATAATCCGTCCACTGGAAACATTCTCTGCTTTACCGTGTCTCACATGAAAACACCCTTTCCCCAACTCTACTTTATGTATATCATAACCATAACGTGTAAACATTCCTTGTTGTAGCAGACTCATCCAGCTTTTTATTAAACTGACCATGACCTGCCTAACAACGTCCACTGGAATAGACATTGTTCCCATAGCATTTAATTAACCGTTCTCACGTGACAAACCCTTTCCCAACTCTACTTTATGTATAACAATACCAGTAACTTGTGACATTCCTTGTTTGCAGAAACTCATACAGCTTTTATTAAACTGACCAATGAACCTGCCATAACAACGGTCCCCTGAAAGAGTTCCTACTTTATAATCCGTGCCCCCTCACACCGTGCAAACCCTTTCCCAACTCTACTTTATGTATCAACCAGTAATTGTCATTCCTTGTTTTACGAAACCCTCAGCCTTCTATTAAATCTGACCAAGTAACCTGCCATAACAACGTCCACTGGAAGGACAGTTTCCATACTTTCATCCTTCTCACACTTGACAAAAACTCTTTCCCAACTCTTAACTTTATTGTTCAATCACCAGTACTTTGTAACATTCTTGTTTGTAGAAACACTCATCCAGCTTTTTTATTAACTGACTCATGAACCCTGCCATAACAACGTCCACTGGAAGACAGTTCCATAGCTTTTAACCGTTCTCACAGTGACAAAACCCCTACTGTAAATTATAAGGATATTATCGGCTACTTTGGTCCCATAGAGATCCATTAAGGGGGTAGGTTTTATATATATATATATATTGCCTAAGGAGACTGAAGGATAAGATATTGTCCTAATTCTTTAAGAAGACCGGTAATATGAGATTCATACACAATGACTAAGAGTGTTATGCACTGTGAGATTGTTACACAATGACTAAGAGTGTTACTCACTGTGAGATTGTTACACAATGACTAAGAGTGTTACGCACTGTGAGATTGTTACACAATGACTGAGAGTGTTACTCACTGTGAGATTGTTACACAATGACTAAGAGTGTTACGCACTGTGAGATTGTTACACAATGACTAAGAGTGTTACGCACTGTGAGATTGTTACACAATGACTTTGCCTGGCCATTATTGATTGTAGAGCTGCCAGATTGATTGCTGCCATTTTGATTGTCGAACAGCTGCATATTGATTGTAGAGATGCCATATTGATTGAGAGAGCATTTATTTAGAAGATCCTCAATGCACAGGAGCCCCCTAGTTTGGCCATTAAATCTGTTGAACTTACCGGTAACAGTTACAGTTTATAATACAGAATTTGGATGCTTGTGATTAATAATCTCCCTTTTGCTTCTACCCAGTTACCAATGTGGAGGGCCCCAGCAACCTGGAAAAGTCCCCCCCCACCCCCCCTCGGTGTTCAGTTCCACGGCAGAGGACCCTGCAGAGGTCGAACGGACACTCCCCTTGCACCCTGTACAAGGTGGATTTGGAACACAGGAGACAGTAGAAGTGCCAATTTTTTTTTCATTGTTAACCAAATATCGGCTGGCTTCTCCTACTACCGAATATAAACGGGAATGTTACGGCTGGAAAACACGCAAACTGAAATTAGTGTCGGGATGTTGGTGGTTCGTGTAAATTGCTGTGCACTTGGATTGTAGAATCTTCTCTAAAAACACCACCAACAACCCCCCCACGGATAAGTCCAAGATTATATGCCATTGGGATTCCTACACACACTTAAATACTATGCCAGCGTTAAAGAGGACCACGTAACATTCAATGAAGACATTAGGATTAATAAGTAAACAACAATGTTCTTAGGGATCTTCAGGTCCCCTTCCTCTGATTTACCAGCAGGGAAAACTTACCAAACGGTGTTATGTTTGCTTATTAATAAATCCATAATACCTTTATTGATATCGAGCGTGTTCCTTCTTTTCAACAATTGCATAGATCTTTGACGGTGTTAAACCCTTTAGCCGCCGTAGCCCGGGGTCAAGCTAGCATCAAACAACTAAAAGCCATTGCCCAATTCGGGCTTAGGTGAACTATCGTCTACTGACACACAACGACATCACATGTTCCAGGAAAATCATGTGACCCACCGTTGCCAGTTACCATCCAATCACGGAAATACTAATAGAGTATCGGAGTATAAGATAGCTTCCTAATTTTTTCCCAACGAAATTTTACTAATCGATATTTGGAGGTATAACGTTAATAGCGTTAATCACGGAATACTAACTACCCGATTATGGCGCTATAGTATAGCGTTTAACTTTCACGAAAACTAATAGATTATTGGGCTATCCAAGTAAGCGTCTAATCCCGGGAACTACTAAACTAGCATATCGGCACAAGCTATACGTAATTAGGTTATACACCCTTCACGGACCACTACTAATTAGTTCTCGGAGACTACCGTATTAGCAGTTTAACATCAGGCAAAGATAAATCGCATATTGCCGAGCTATAACCGTTACCTATATAGCGTTAATCATGGAAAAATAAATAATAGATTATCGGGTTAGGCATAGCGTTAAATCACGGAAAAATACTAATTTAGTTTATCGGGAGCTATACGTATATAGCGCTAAAATCACGGGAAATACTAATAGATTAGAGGAAGAGCTATACTATTAGCGTAATCACGGAAATACTAATAGATGAACGGAGCTTTATAAGCTTCTTATAGCGTCTAATAACGGGAATACTAATAGATTATGGGCTATACGTATGGTTAATCACGGAAAATACCTAATAGAATCGGCGGGCTATCCGCATTAGAGGTTTAAGAACGGGAAAAGGAAATACTAATAGACTTATTGGGTGCGCTATACATATAGCGTTAAATCACGGAAATACTAATTAAGATTATCGGAGCTATACGCATAGCGTTAATAACGGAAATACTAATCGATTATCGGAGCTATACGGTATAGCGTTTAATCACGGAATACTAATTAGATATGGGAGCTAGAGGATAGCGTTAATCACGGAAATACTATAGATTATTGGAGCAGCTATAGTATTATAGCGTTAATCACGGAGAAAATATAATCGATTATCGGGCGCCTATAAGTATAGCCGTTAAATCACGGGAAATACTAATAGTTTATAGGAGGCTATACGTAAGCGTAATCAGGAAATACTAAATAGATATCGGAGGCTATACGTATAGCGTTAAATCACGGAAAATACAATAGATATCGGAGCTATACGTATAGCGTTTAAATAACGGAAATACTAATAGATTATCGGAGCTGTACGGTATAGCTGGTAATGGAAATACTAATAGGATTATCGGAAGCTATTAAGTGTATAGCGTTAATAAACGGAAAAATACTAATAGATTATCGGGAGCATAACGTATAGCGTCTAAGAACGGAACATACTAATAAGCTTATCGGAAGCTTATACGATAGCATTAATCACGGAAATTACTAATAGATTATTGGAGGCTATACGTATAGGTTGAATACGGGGAAATACTAATAGATTACTCGGAGTTATACGTTTTATCGCGTTAATCATGGAAAATACTAATAGATTATCGGAGCTATAGATAGGTTAATAACGGGACGCAAAAATACTAATAGATTATCGGCCAAGCTATAACGGTATAGCGTTAATTCACGGAAATACTCATAGATATGGAGGCTATACGTTTAGAGCGTTAATCAAGGAAATACTAATAGATTATCGGGAGTATTCGTATAGCGTAATCACGGAACTACTAATAGATTATTGGACAAGCTATACGCATAGCGTTAAAAAACGGAAATACTAATAGATTATCGGAGCTATAAGTATAGCGTCTAAATAAGGAAAAATTATAAGAGATTACGGAGTATACTATAGCGTTATCAGGAAATTACTAATAGATATTGGACGGCTATACGATAGCGGATAATAACGGAAAATACTAATAGATATCGGAGCTCTACGTATAGCGTTAATCAGTAAAATACAATAGATTTATCGGAGCTATCTTATACGGTTGTATAGCGTTAATAACGGGAAATTACTAAAAGATATAGGAGTTATACGTATAGCGTAATTCACGGAAATACGAATAGCATATCGGAGTATACGGATTATAGCGTTAATCCCACGGGAAACTACTAATAGATTATGGAAGATATACGGATTAGCTTATAACGGAAATACTAATAGCTTATTGGCACGCTTACGCAATAGCGTTAATTCACGGAGAAAACTAATAGATTATTGGAAAAGCTATTACGCCATAGCGTTAATAACGGAAATCTAATAGATTATCGTGAGCTGATACGGTATAGCGTAATAACGGAAAATACTAATAGATTATTGGGGAAGCTTCGGCATAGCGTTTTAATCACGGACATACTAATAGATTATCGGAGCTATACGTATAGCGTGAATCATGGAAATACTAATAGATTATTGGAGCTATACGTATAGCTAATACGGAAATACTAATAGATTATCGGAGGCTTTACGGCATAGAGATTAAAACGGGACAATACTAACTTAGAATAAGATACGGAGCATAACATAGCGTTAATCACGGGAGGAAATACTAAATAGATATCGGAGATAACATATAGCGTTAATAACGGAAAATACTAATGATATCGGAAAGCAGAGCTATACGTTATAGCGTTAATAACGGAAAAATACGAATAGATTATTGGAAAGCTATACGCATAGCGTTTAATCACGGAACATACAATAGGATTATTGGGCATATAAGTATAGGCGTTTAAAATCACGGAAATACAATAGATTATCGGATCTATAGGCATTAGCGTTAATAACGGAATAACTAATAGATTATCGGAGCTATAGATAGCTTAAATCAACGGGAAATATAATAGATTATCGGAGCTATACGTATTAGCGTAACAGGAAATACTAAAGATTAACCTCGGAGCTATGCCATAGCGTTTACTAACGGAAAGTACTAAGATTATCGGGAGAGTATAAGTATAGCGTTAATAACGGAAATACTAATAAGGATAAAAATTACAATAGGATCGGAGCTCTAACCGCATAGCGTTTAATAACGGAAAATACTAATAGATTATCGGAGCTATAGTTATAGCGTTAATAACGGAACTACTAATAGATTATCGGATAGAGCTAAACGTATAGCCGTTAATCACGGAAATAAGAATAGTATTATCGGAGCTATACGTTATTAGCGTGAATCATGGAACAATACTAATAAGGATTATCGTGAGAAGATATTACGCATAGCGTTAAATAACGGAAATACAATAAGATGAGGCGAGCTATACGTACTATCGTTAATAACGGCAATAATAATAAATTATCGGAGGTCTAGGCATAGCGTTAATCACGGAATACTAATAGATTTGGAGCTATACGTATAAGCGTTAATCACGGAGGAAATCTAAAATTATCGGAGCTATACGCATAGCTCATAACGGAAATACTAAGAGATTATCGGGAGCTATTACGCATTAGCGTTAATTCACGGAGGGAAATATAATAGATTATCGGCGACGCTATACGCATACGTTAATAACGGAAATTACTAATAGATTATCGGAGCTATACGGTATAGCTGTAGTTAATTCACGGAAATTAAGAAAGTACTAATAGATATGGAGCTATACGTATAGCGTTAATCATGGAAATACTAATAGAGTATCGGGAGCTAATGCATAGCAGCTTAATAACGGACAAAATACTAATTAGATTATCGGAAGCTATACGCATAGGTTACTCACGGAAATTATTAATAGATTATCGGAGGCTATACGCATAGCGTTAATAAGGAAATTTTATAATAGATTATCGGAGCTATACGTTAGCGCGTTAATTCACGGAAATCTAAAGATTATCGGAGCTATACGCATAGCATCTCGTTAATCACGGAATTACTAATAGATTATCGGAGCATACGCCATAGGCGTCATAACGGAAAATAATAATAGATTATCGTGAAAAGCTATACGCATAGCGTTAATCACGGAAATATAATAAGATTATCGGAAGCTATACGAATAGCGTTAATAACGGAAAATATAATCGATTATCGGAGCTAAGTATAGCGTTAATCACGGAAAATACTAATAGATTTATCGGGCGATTAAGCATAGCTTAATAACGGAACTCTAATAGATTATCGGAGCTATACGTATAGCGTAATAAACGGAAACTACTAATAGATTATCGGAGGAGGCTACGTATAGCGTTAATCATGAAATCCTAATAGATTATCGGAGCTATTACGTATAGCGTTAATCCGGAAAATACTAATAGATTTCGGACAGCTAACGTGTAGCGTTTTAGCGTTAAAACGGAAATACTAATTAGATTATCGGCGATAGCTATACGTAATGCGTTAATATGGAAATAATAATAAGATTAATCGGAGCTATTACGTATAGCGTTTAATCACGGAAAATACTAATAGATTATAGGTGCTATAACGTATAGCGTTTAATAAGGAAATACTAAAAGATTATCGGAGGGCTATAGTATGCGTTAATCACGGAAATACTAAAGAGATTATCGGAGCATAACGTATAGTTAATCACGGAAATACTAATAGATTATCGGCGCTAACGATAGCGTTAATCATGGAAATTACTCATCGATTATCGGAAGTATTACGTATAGCGTAATCACGGAAAATCCTAATAGATTATAGGCGAGCTTACGTTATAGCGTTAATCCGGAAAATACAATAGTTATTGGAAGCTATATGCCATAGGAGTTAATCACGGATAAAATACTAATGATTATCGGAAGCTATACGTAGATAGCGTGTAATAAATGGAAATATAATAGGTATCGGAGCTATAAGTATAGCGTTAATCACGGAAATACTAATCGATTTCCGGAGTATACGTGTAGCACATGCCGGTCCCGGTTAAATAAGATGGAATGAAAATTTAGATTGGGTTTCTGTAGCCAATAAGATAAAGTATTTGGTTCTGCTCAGCCAAGTACAAATGTCGATTAGCGGATGAGGCCCAAACACGCCAAAACGTGTATAATTTCACTCTGGCGTATTTGTCAATTCTTGCCGTAGAATAAGTTTGCTGCCTCGTCCTCCAAATCAGATGTGTGTACTTAGTCTTGTGGTTTTTTTGCTGGCTATAGGGTCTCCCTTGCCTTAGGGACTGTTGAACCCTGTGAATAAATCTTTCCTTGTGAACAATTTTATAGAATTCCTGGTTATTCCAAACGCGATTTTTTCCCCATTATACGGAGGTTTACAGTAAAATTCCCCATTAGCGAGGTTCGGTATCGCTGTGCTTGTAATAACGGGCTACGTAAAATGTTGTTCTTAAATATTAATGCCGGGGTGGAAAATAATCTGTAATGTTTAACAGGTTATTGTTGAAACTGCCCTTGGGAATTTGTTTGGGGGGAGAAAAGGGTGAGTTCAAAACATCCTAACATGCAGGGGGCAGTCAGTCTTGCTCTATATTTCTATCATTTATTTATTTCCTTCCCTCTGCGCAAAGTAAAAAAAAATTCTTTGTTTCAAAAGAAATCTGATTCAATTTGAAACCGGGCTTGTCTGCAGACAAAAACATTTTGTTCATAGAAGACCATCCGTTGAACCCTCGAACACCAGTTACGAGGGACGATGACTTTCTAGTATTCCAGGGTAGTCTAGTGTGCTGCGTTAGACGTGAATACTGGGGATTTTCTTTAATAAAAAGTACCGCTACCTGAAAACACCTAAGGAGGGGCAACGTCACCTAGCAGCGCTGGACCGCGTTGTTAACAAAGGAAGGGACGGCTACTTTATTCCCAGCAATAATTGGGTTACTGTCCTAACGTTGGACCGGTATGGATCCTGTTTAGAAGGGAAATAAAAATATAATAATAAATTAAATTAACCGGGACGGGGGTCATGATGACCCACAGGGACAAAACCAGAATGTATTTTATATATATCCTAGCACGGGGTCATATTCTCTATGGTGCATGGACTTGAAATGAAAAATAAAAAAAAAAAATTTTTGAAATGAAGTCGGATATTTCCAGTTGCTAAACGGACCAAGGGAGGATCTTCGCTGTCTGGTTGGGGGCCCCTAGTTTCTCGGATGACGTTATAAACGCGCAGCGTTGCTGGGACTGCTAGGGGCGGGGATGACATCATGAATTGTCGTGACCAGCTGGTGGGCAGATGTGAAAGGCGGGAGGGATTTTAAAAGCGGGGTCAGTGGACATGCCTGTGTGTCCAATCCAGGGAGATAATGAAATGAAATCAAGCCGGACAGATAAACAGCTCGCGGGAATTCTGCAGGGAACGACCCCAGATGCAAACAGAACGTGTCCAGTCTCTGACGCCCCCACATCCGTCTGTGTCCTTCCTCACAAAGGGGAAATGAAACATTTCGTGGCTGAAGGCGATTGTTCTTTTTAATTTTATTTATTACTTCAAGTCGGAGGAAAAAAATAGATAACTTTTTTTTGCTTGTTAACAAAATTATTATTTTAATTGTGATTTATATAGCGCCAACATTACTTCCCGGGGCACTTGTACAAAATGGGACATGTTACATTCACATCCAGGCCTAGCCCGAAAGTAGAGCTTACAGGTCTAATCACTTATGACACATACAACCCTAATCAGCATGTCTTTATGATTGTGGAGGACAAACCCACGCAAGCACGGGGGAGAAACAATACAAATCTTTGCACATGTGTCCAAAAGGGTGGAATCGAAACTTCAGGAACAATGCTGGAAGGTCTCAGGGCTAAACACCTGAGCCAACCGTGTCTAACCACTGAATTATCTGTCACAGTCACTGAACCTGGCGTTCTGCTGGGAATTAGAAGTTTATTGTTTCAAAAACGTAAATGGACACAGGTTGTCCACTCCCCTATTGGTAATTCAGCTGGTTGTGTGGTGTGGTTGTGGTTGTAGGCTTATCTGCCAGACCAAAACCTTGCCAATGTGTCCCTTTTGTGACCAGCGATAAAACATTTAAATCCACGGCTAATCATTTTTAAAAAGGGTTTTTTTTACCTTGTCTCCATAGAGGGTGTAGCCATTAAACATGGATTTCCGATCCCCCGAAACAAAGGAAAACCGTTATCCTTCGGAAGCTACTTCGAAATTCAGCACCTTGCACCGGCAAATCTTTGAGATTTGCAGGTGAAACTTGGTAGTGGGGGCTGGGTAGATGGGGGTCTATTGGACAAATGTTCCGTTTTATAAAGGTCTAGTCTGTGATCCTTAGTTGAATCCATTTGCCCAAAAAATTTGGTGCAGTCACTTTAATCCCCTCCTTACAGTTGGTCTATCGAAATATGCCACATTTCATGAACCTGGAAAGTGGACTCGGGTTAAAAGCCAAGAGATTTATCGGTTTTAATTTACAGTAACGGAAAGACGAAACAATCTGAATAATCTGGAACGTAAATCCATTATTATTACATTCGGTTTTCGAATTGGCGATATTTTAATTAACATTCTGCTAATCCAACGTGAAAGGATGTGAGTTTGGGAACTTTGGGACTACGGACAATAAAATGTTATTATTATCTAGAAAACAGATTTTACCTCCTATACTTCCTTATTAATTTTCACCCAGTCACCTTCCGATCAGGTAGGTCTCCTATTTAATAGAATGTCTAGTATTTAATATAGTGAACTACTCCATTAACGGGGAAAGGAATCAGACGTCCATTTCTGGATTTACCAAACCGTACTGACAAATTCTCTGTTCTTCCTGTAATAAAGTAGAGGATCTTAGTAACGGAGGATAAGGGAGAGTTGGCTCAGTACCTTTGCCGTCTATGGAAAAATTTGTACAAAAAAATCGTTTGAAAAATGATTGCATATCCTGAATCATTGGGATACCAACGATCTGTAATCAGGTATCGGGCCACTTTTTTCATTAAGAAATGGGGGTTAGTTAGGAAATTTTATCAGGGTTTACTTACCTATTTTTAGAAATTCAAACAGGTTGGATTATAATTTCACAAAAAAAATAATCAAAACCTCAAGGACTTAAGGGGTTTTCTTCGATTGTGTTTCCCGACGTTGCACTCGATTCAGACATCCAAATCGGAAGAAAAAAAGAAAGGACATTGGCAAGGTATGGCGAGCTTAAAGATAGGTACATACCTAGCGATTTTTCATCCGGACGGGGGGGGACCGTTCGATTACTTTCGAAGAACGGTCCGGCCAGGAGGAAGGACTGTTCGGTCGCGGCAAAAAAAGAAGCCGCGCCATAGGTCACGCGGACCAGGCGAGGTTTTCCACCCTGTCCGATCGTCCTTTGTCCGATTGGACGATCACGGTTCTTCGATCGGGGACATGGGGCACATCGGATCGATAATTTCGGTCCGATCGACCCGATACGATTACACTGAATTACGGTCGATCGGGACCGAAAATATCTAATCGTGTGTAAAACCAGCTTAAGGAAAAAAAAAAGGAAAAAATCAACGGGGACTTGTTTTCCTTAATTTATAAAATCCAGGAAGAAGGAGGTGTAAAAAGGGAACGAGCTGGATTGTTTTATGGGATCAGGGACTGTATAAACGTTTGTTTCAAAAAAATGATTTTCTAAAAATAGGTATGGAGTAGTGATGGCCCAGTTTTTGCGGATCGAAACCCGGATCTGCGCGGATTTCCTCGTTCGCGATCGGGCGGATGTCGCGGATTTTTCGGTTTTTCGCCTTCCGAACTTTTCGAATCGCGTGTGTGGTTGGGTTTTTCGGAAATTTTCACGTGAAATTAGTAATTCGAAATTTCGGAAATTACGAGGATTTCACGGATTTTCGAAAATGCCTCTGGGGAAAAATACGTATTTTCGAGGAATTTTTTTCCATTTTTAATGGGGGTTTTTGGGTTTAAATGGGGTCACGCTCGCGGATTTTGACATTTTCAAAATTTTCCGAAATTCGGGGGTGGGGTTTCCTTGAGCGGACCGGATTTTGCGAATTTGGAATTCTCTAGTATCGAAGGCACAGAAAATTGATTGGCTCTCTTTAGGGTCTTTGTCTCACTTAAAGAGTTATTTTTCAGGAAGTAATGAGGCCCTATAATTCAATCAGGGTTATTCAATAAAAGTTCTATGTTTAAATATGGGCTAATTTTCCCCCAACCAATCAGGATCTTATTTAAAATTTGCAAAGGCTTACATCTGATTGGTGGGGGCAAAATTAGCCCCATTTGAAATGATAAGAACTTTATTGACTTAAACCCTTGTATAATATATATTGTAAACATTGATTTATTGGCAATATTTAGCATAAAACAGGCTGAAGCTCAGATTCATGAAAACAGAATTAAAAGGGTCTTTCAAGTTGCTGTCTGCGGTTACATCAAATTTACGTGCAAACAGGGAGTGTTTCACATGCTGTAATTACCAAGTAAATGAATGAAGAACACTCATTTTAAACATGTGTGGGATGGGCAACTTGCCCTTTAAACATGGAACTGTCTTTAATAGTATTTGGAAAATTAAAGTTTTTTTGATGTTCATTTTACGAAAATTGTCCCGTTTAGTTGGTAGATGTCACATTGGTTCTGTGTGAATGGTTTATTGTTGGCCCAGATCATGGTTCTGTAAAAACGGTGCTGTGTATAACATGAGTTACAGATAGCTGACTATCTGCTAGGACAGAAACACACAATGGAATAAAAAAACACAAGTTTATTGTGATGGATCCAGGGACTGTTTATTTTGCTGTAATGGCCCCCAAGAGATTAATTGGGGATTATGAAGGGTTTTCCTTAAGGTGTCGAGTGATTTTTCTTGCAGATACAGAAAACAGAAATGTAAATAATAGAGCTTATTTATGTGGCTTTTACACACTGAGTTACACACAAGGGGGAACATGTTACACAATGAGTTACACACAGGGACAGTGACACACTGAGTTACACACAGGGAACGTGTTAAACACTGAGTTACACACAGGAGCAGTGTTACACATGGAGTTACACCACAGGGGACAGTGTTACACCACGAGTTAAACACAGGGGAACAGTGTTACACACTTTGAGTTACAAACAGGGACAGTGTTACCACACTGAGTTAACACAGGGACAGTGTTACAACACTGAGTACACCACAGGGACAGTGATTTTACACACTGAGTTACACACAGGGGACAGTGGTACACATGAGTCCACACAGGGACAGTGTTACACACGGAGGTACACACGAGGGACAGTGTTACACACTGAGTTTTACACACAGGGCCGTGTTCACACTGAGTTACACACAGGGGGACCAGTGTTTACACACTGAGTTACAAACACAGGGACAGGTTACACACTGGAGTTACACCAGGGCCAGTCGTTACACCTGAGGTACCCACACAGGGACAGGTGTTACACCTGAAGTTCACACAGGGGGGACAGTGTACACACGGAGTACACACAGGGACAGGTGTTTACACATGAGTTAACACAGGGACAGTGTTAACCAATGAGTTACCACACAGGGGGGGACAGTGTTACACATGAGTTACCACACAGGGGACAGGGTAACCATCGCAGTTACACACAAGGGACAGTGTACACCATGAGTTACAACAGGGACAGTGTTACCTAACACAACCGGGACAGGTTACACACACGGACGTTTACACACGAGTAACCACGGGCAGGGTACCACACTGAGTCACACAGGGACAGGTTTCACACTGGGTTACACACAGGGACAGTGTGCACACTGAGGTTACCAACACAGGGAACAGTGTTACACACTGAGTTACAACAAGGGGGGACAGGTACACCACTTGAGGTCCACCACAAGGGCCAGTGTACACACTGAGTTACACACAGGGACAGTGTACTGAGTTACACAAAGAGTTCCACGTACCACAGGGGACAGTGTTACACACTGAGTTAAACAGGGACGTGTTACAACTGAGTTACACACAGGGGGTGACAGTGTTACACACTGAGTTACACAAGGGACAGTGTTGCACACGGAGTACACACAGGGACAGTGGTACCACTGAGTTACAACACAGGGAATGTTTGAACAACTGCAGTTACACACAGGGACCAGTGTTACACACTGGGTTACCCACAGGGGGACAGGTTACACACTGAGTTACAACACAGGGACAGTGTTACAAACTGAGTTACACCACAGGGACAGTGTAAATTTTACCAGGACTGTTAGCACACTGAGTGTACACACGACAGAGGGAAAGTGTTACACAATGAGTTAACACAGGGACAGTGTTCACCACTGAGTTACACACCGGGGACAGTGGTACACACTGAGTTAACACACAGGGACAGGGTGCACACTGAGTTACACACAGGGATCAGTTGTCTACACACTGCAGTTACACAACAGGGGACAGTGTTATGTCACACATGACCAGGTGTACACACGTAACAGGGACCAGTGTTACAAACGGCGCTACCCCACACACAGGGAAGTGTTACACATGAGTTACAACGAACAGGTAAAACTGGCACAGGCCGTGTTTACCCACTGAGTACATCACAGGAGGGACAGTGTTACTAACTGAGTTTACCACACAGGGACAAGTGTTAACACACTGAGTTACCACACAGGGACAGTTGTACACACGTGAGTTACACAAGGGACAGCTCGTACAACTGAGTTACACACTAGGGGACCAGTGGTACACATGAGTTCACCACAGGGACAGCGTTGACAACACTGAGTTACACACAGGGACAGGTGACACACTGAGTTACACACAGGGACCGTCTGCTTACCCACGAGTCACACCAGGGGACAGTTGTGCACAACTGAAGTTTCACACAGGGAGTGTTCTACACCACTGAGTTACCAACACGAGGGACAGTGTACACTACTTAGATAAAACAGGGGACAGTGTTACACATGAGTTACACCATACATGGGACAGTGTTGCACACTGAGTTACACACAGGGACGTGTGCACACTGAGTTACACACAGGGACGTGTAAACATGACGTTAACAACCCAGGGGACAGTCGTCTGCACAGTGAGTTACACAAGGGACAGTGTGGTTTCCCACTTGGTTACACACGGTGTTACAACTGAGTTACATCACCAGGACAGTGTTACACACTGAGTACAACCACAGGGCACAGGTTAACACGGGAGTTAACAAACGAGGCCGGCACAGTGTTACACACTGAGTTACACACAGGGACAGTTGTTACACACAGTAGAGTTACACACAGGGGCCATTGTGTTTAACAAGACGTTACACTACAGGGACATGTGTTACACCACTGAGTTACACACAGGGACAGTGTTACACACTGAGGTACACACAGCGGACGTGTTACACCACTGGTACACACCAGGGGACAGTGCTTTAAACACACTGAGTAGTCCAGGCAGTGTTACACACGAGTCCAGGGACAGTACACCTGGTTAACACACTCGGATGGCTTCAAACGGACCACTAGGCCGCAGTGTTACAACACTGAGTTACACAACAGGGAGTGTTTCAACGTGTTCACGGCAGGTACTCACTTGGTTACACACAGGGGACAGTGTTGACATAGTTCCCAGAAAGTGTGCACCCACTGGTTCACGGAACCTACACCAGTACCGGCGACGTGTGGCACCCTGACGTTACACACAGGGAAGGGCTGAGTTTACAACTAGAAGTACACACAGGGTACAGTTCACGACATGAGTAACACCGGACGTGTGCCAGTTACAAACTAGGACGTGTTACACACTGAGTTCAACACAAAGGGACAGTTGCCTTACACCACTGAGTTACACACAGGGAACAGCTGCTACACACTGAGTTACACACTTAGGGGGACAGTTCCCAGGGTTACCATAACTTGAACAAGCAGTTACACACAGATGGACAGTGTTACACATATGTTAATACACCAGGGACAGTGTTACACCACTGAGTTACACACATGGGACAGGTGTTACACACTGAAGTTAACACAGGGACCAGTCGTTACACATGTAGTCTACCACACGGGCGACAGTGTTACACACAGTTCACCGGAGTTACCACACAGTAAGGGACAGAATGAGGTCACGCCGTGTTACACCACTGTACTAAAGGAGGGTTGCACACTGAACACGGACAGGTGTACCACAGTAGTTACCACAGACTGTAACTGAGTTACACACAGGGGACAGTGTTACACACTGTGAGTTACACACAGGGAATGCTTGTTGCAACACTGAGTTACAAACAGGATATGGAACGTTACCACGACAGTGTTACACATGTAGTTATACACCAGGGGACAGTGTTACAATGCAGTTACACAACAGGGACAGTGTAGCACCACTGAGTTTACACAACAGGGACCAGTTTACACACTGAGTTACAACACAGGGACAGACTAGTTATCAGGGACGTGACCACTGAGTTACACACAGGTGACAGTGTTACAACCACTGATTACGGGACGGTTACACACGGTTCAGGACCAGGACAAGAGCCTTGCACCACAGTGAACGCTCACACTAGTTACAACGGGACAGTGTGCACACTGAGTTACATCAACAGGGACAGTGTCTACACACTGAGTTACATTTCAACAGGACAACAGTGTTAGCACACTGAGTTAAACGGCGACACCTAGTTAACTCGGGACAGGGTTTACCACCCATGAGTAATACAACAGGGACAGTGTTTACACATGATTCACAACACACAGTGGACCATGGACCACCGACTGTCGCAAACTAGCAGCCCAGGCAGCGACCCAAGTGAGCAGTCGTTACCACCCCAAGTTGTCAGGACCTCCCCGCCTCACACAGTGGCCCAGAACACCAGAGCTCCAAAGCGACAGTGCAACACAGTGAGTAGTCCACATTGGGCATCAGTGTACACAGACCAGCAGGCGCCACCACCCAGACAGCAGTGTATCAGCGACCCAGCGCAGTAGCAGACCACAGGCACCCGTGGTACAGCACCGAGACCCAGGGCCAGGTGCACACTAGCGTTACACCGGGACAGTGTTCACTCAGCACTCAGGGAACAGGTTACACACGGAGTCACCAGGGACAGTGCTTTACAGCTCCAAAGGACAGTGTTACAGGTACTACCACAGGGACAGTGTTACAACCTGAGTTACACACAGGGACAGTGTACACTAAGAGTTCAAGGGAAAGGGCAGCCACGGAGTGACAAAACACCGTGGCAGTGCAAAACGGTAACACTAGGGCGAACAGTGTACACACTCGGCAGTTAAACACAGGCTAGTTGTTACACCACGTACCGACAGGTTACAAACGTGTACACACAGGGACAGTGTTAACAACCACTGAGTTACACCACAGGGCGGACAGTGTTACCACTGAGTTACACACCCAGGACAGTGTTACACCTGAGTTTCTACCCACAGGGACCAGTTGCAGCAATGAGTTTCACAGGAGGCATGTTACACATTACCACATCAGGAGACAGTGTGTTGCACCACTGAGACGCACGACTTAGGGACCAGTGTTACACAACTGCAGTACACACGCTGGGGAAGTCGTTCACAACTGAGTTACATACACAGGGGACCAGTGTTGCACACTGACCCTTACACCATAGGGACAGGGTTACACCACTGAGTAGAGTTCACACAGGGGAACAGTGTTGCACCACCACTGCGTTACACACCAGGGACAGTGTCACACAACCTGTTACAACACAGGGACGTGTTCGACACTGAGTACCACCAGCGGGGACCAGTGTCAACCACCGGAGGTTACACACTAGGACAAGTTGTACACACGAGTTTACCACCAACAGGACGTGTACACATGAGTTAACACAGGGAACAGGTGTTACACACCTGAGGTTACAACTACAGAGTCAGGATCAGTTGTTAACACCACTGAGTAGTTACACCACATGGGACATGGGAATACACCTGAGTTTACACCACAGGGAGTGCTTACACTGAGTCTGACTTACACAGGGAACAGTGTGACACAGCACTGGTTACACACAGGGGACAGTGTTACAACGAGTTACCACACAGGGACAGTGGTTAGCAACACTGAGTACAAACAGGGACAGTGTACACACTGAGTCTCACACCAGGGACCAGTGTTACATCAAGTCTTCCAACACACGGGACAGCTGCTTACACTACTGAGTTACACCAAGGGACAGTGTTACACACTGAGTTCACACAGGGACAGTGTTACACACTGAGGTACTACACTAGACAGGGGCACGAGTCGGTACCCTGTTACACTGATGTTACATACACAGGGACAGTGTTTTTACCACACTCGTTACACACCAGGGGACAGGTACACTAGTTACAGGACGTACAACTGAGGTACCACCACTAGGGACGTTAACACAGTCTACAGCGATCAGGTGTTCCACGAGTACACAGGACGGTTGCACACTGGTTCCACACTCAGGGACAGTGTTATCACATTGAGTTACACAACAGGGACAGTGTCTCTGCACACAGGCATGCATGCGTTACACCACAGGGTACCAGGGTGACACTGAGTTACACACCAGGAGGGGACAGTGTTTAACCCACTGAGTTACACACAGACAGGTCAGATGTAACACATGACCAGGTAACCTAGTTAAGGGGTCCACACCTAGGTTATACAACAGGGAGGGTTACATGTGTAACAGGGCGGTGTCACACATGAGTTACACACAGGGATCAGTGTTACACACTGAGTTACTACACAGGGACAGTGTTGTTAACCTGTACCACTAGGGACAGTGTTACACACTGGTTACACACAGGGGACGTGTTAACACTGAGTTACCACAGGGACAGTGCTTATCACAAACTGAGTTACATTTCCATGGGCACCCAGTGTTCACACTCGAGGTTTAAACAACAGGGACAGTGTTCAGGCGGAAACGGAGCTTGAGGTGGGTTAGGCGTGGAGTGGACAGGGACAGGTTGTACCACACGCCCAGTTTACCTACTAGGGACAGTGTTACACTGTACAGGACAGTGTTACCACTGCAGAGTTTACACACCAGGTGGGTACAGTGTTACACACGGATGTTACACAACGGGACCGTGTACTACCACACTGAAGTTACAACACAGGGGACAGTGCTACACACGAGTTACACACAGGGACAGTGTTACACACTGCTTAGTTACACAAGGGACCAGTGTTACACACTGAGTTACACACAGGGACCGTGTAAGCGAGGTAACCGTACCTGTGACAATGAGTTACACACAGGGGACAGTGTTACACATGAGTTACACAGGGACAGTGTTACACACGAGTTCACACAGGGACGAGTGTCAGGTTACACAGGACATGTTAAACTGAGTTACACACATAGGGACAGGTGTTACACCTGAGGTTATCACACAGGGACGATGTTCTCACACTGAGTTACAAACAGGATACAGTGTTCCACACTGAGTTACACAACAGGGGACACGTGTACACCTACTTTCACAGGACAGTGTTACCGGAGTAACACACAGGGACAGGACACTGGTTACACACGAGAGGTTAAGAAATCAATGACTAAGGATACAACTGAATGGAACGAAGTTCACTTGTGGTCATCTCCTCTAGCAGACCACTGCAGAATGTTACATATTCAAGGGACATGTGAATGTACATACGAAAGGTTAACTGTGGAGTTGACACAAACTAGGTGTAGCAGTGTTACACTTGACTGAAGTACACCACAGGATGTAAGCAGTGGGTTACACTACAGGTGAGAATGTTACAAACTGACGTTCACAGGGTTACACGTGACACATGGTTACACACATGAGCGAGAGTGTTACCACAGAAATTTAACCAACTGACTAGAGTGTACACCCCAACACTGTGAGAATGTGAACACCAGACTTGAAGAGTGTACAGCTCTGACGAAGTACAAATTAGTATGAAGAGTGTTACACTGTGCAAGAATGTTATCTCCAATGAACTGTAAGAGTGTGACACTTGTGAGAATGTTACATCACATTGGACTGGTAAGGAGTGTTACCCTGTGAGAACTGGTTACCCAATGATGATGATAAAGAGTGGTTACCACTGTGAGAATGTTGACACAATGACTGTAAGAGGTTACACTGTGAGGAATGTTACACAAATATGACTGTAGAGAGTTACACATGTGGAACCTGTTAACACAATGACTGTAGTAAGGAGTTTACACTGTGAGAATGTACACCAATGGACTGTAAGGAGTTTACACTTGTGAGAATTGTTACACACTGACGAAGAGTGTTACCACTGTGAGATATGTTACACAATGACTTTATAGAGTGTTAAACTGTGAGGATGTTACTACAATGGACTGTAAGAGTGTTTACACTGTGAGAATTGTTAGCACTATAGAATGGAATGAAGTTGTA
>JAACNH010000982.1:0-43406 GCA_019447015.1 Hymenochirus boettgeri | reverse complement strand
CACTGTGAGATTGTTACACAATGACTAAGAGTGTTATGCACTGTGAGATTGTTACACAATGACTGAGAGTGTTATGCACTGTGAGATTGTTACACAATGACTAAGAGTGTTACGCACTGTGAGATTGTTACACAATGACTGTAAGATTTTTACACAATAACTAAGAGTGTTATGCACTGAGAGATTGTTACACAATGACTAAAGGTTCAGACACATGTGCAATCGCACGTGTGTACGAACCTTAAGAATGTTCCTGTGAGAATGTTACACAATGACTGTTAGTGTGTTACACACTGAGAATGTTACACAACCACTGTGAGAGTATTACGCAGTGTGAGAATGTCACAAACCGACTTTGAAAGTGTTACAAACTGACAATGTTACAAAATGACCATGTGTGTTACACACTGACGAGCGTGTTAACTGAGAGCGTTATATATATATGAGCATTATATACTGAGTTACGTACACAGTTACATAGTAACATAGTATTGGGAGTGTTATAAAGACAGTTGCCTTGCAGTAGTCGTTTACCACAGGGGACAGTGTTACACACTGAGTTACACACAGGGACAGTGTTACACACAGTGAGTTCACACACGGACAGTGTTACACACTGAGTATACACACGGGTACAGTGTTTACACACCTGAGTTTACACACAGGGACAGTGTTACACCACTAAGTTACACACAGGGAACGTGTTACCCCTAGTTCACACAGGCAGGTTACACACTGAGTTACACACAGGGCAGTGTTACACACGAGTTACACACAGGGACGTGTTACACACTGCGTTACACACAGGGACAGTGTTACACACGAGTTACACACAGGGACAGTGCTACACACACCGAGTTACACCACGGACAGTGTTACAACACTGGTCACACAGGGCAGTGTTACACACGGAGTTACACACAGGGACCGTGCTACCACTGAGTTACACACGGGACATTTACACCGATTTACACACAGGACAGTGGTTACACACTGAGTTACACACAGGGACATTGGTTACACACTGAGTTTACACACAGGACAGTGTTACCACTGGTTACCACGGGACAGTTTTACACAGTGAGTTACACACAGGGACAGTGTTACACACTGAGTTAACACACAGGGACAGTGTTACACACTGAGTTTACACCAGGGACAGTGTTTACACACTGAGTTACACACAGGGGACAGGTTACACCTGAGTTACCACAGAGAGTGTACACAGAAAATCTTACTCACTGACTGAGAGGTGTAACAACTGCTGAAAATTGGACACAATGAAAGTGTATTGCCCTCTGTTGAGATTTACATCAATAAGCTAAGTGTACGCACTGTCAGAATGTTACACAATAACTGTAAGATACACGTGAAATGTTCACAATGACTGTAAGTTTCACTGGAGAATGTTACACAATGACTGTAAGAGTGTTACACTGTGAGAAGTTTACACAATGACTAAGAGTTTACAACTGTGAGAATGTTACACAATGACTGTCAGAGTTTACACTGTGAGATGTTACACAATGACTGTAAGAGTGGTTACACTGTGAGAATGTTACACAATGACTGTAAGAGTGTTACACTGTGAGAATGTTACACAATGACTGTAAGAGTGTTACACTGTGAGAATGTTACACAATGACTGTAAGAGTGTTACACTGTGAATGTTACACATGACTGTAAGAGTGTTACACTGTAGATGTTACACATGACTGTAGAGTGTTACACTGTAGAATGTTACAACATGACTGTAGAGTGTTACACGTGAAATGTTACACAATGACTGTAAGAGTGTTACAACGTGAGAATGTTACACATGACTGTAAGAGTGTTACACTGTGAGAATGTTACACAATGACTGTAAGAGTGTTACACTGTGAGAATGTTACACAATGACTATCAGTGGTTACACTGTGAGAATGTTACACCAATGACTGTAAGAGGGTACACTGTGAGAATGTTACCCAATGACTTGTAGATGTTACACTGTGAGAATGTTACACACATAACTGTAAGAGTATTGCACACTGTGAGAATGTTACACAATGTGTTAGTTGTACACACTGAGAATGTTACACAACCACTGTGAGAGTATTACGCAGGGTGAGAATGTCACAAAACCGACTTTAAAGTGTTACAAACTGACAATGTTACAAATGACCATGTGTGTTACACACTGACGAGCGTGTTAACTGAGAGCGTTATATATATATGAGCATTATATAGTGGATAATGTACCCCCTACTGTAAATTATAAGGATATTATCGGCTACTTTGGTCCCATAGAGATCCATTAAGGGGGTAGGTTATATATATATATATATATTGCCTAAGGAGACTGAAGGAGAAGATATTGTCCTAATTCTTTAAGAAGACCGGTAATATGAGTTTCATTGGATCTTCCTGTCCTAAGGGACAAAGTGACTGCAAAGAAAGTTTCACTTCCCCCAGGAACTTCACCAAGTGACACGTCTATCCATTCAACATGGTTCACTGTGAAGATCTCCTGGAATCTCCCCACGGAATGGAAATCCTGTCCGACTGCAGCCACCCATGTCATGTGTTCAGTTGTATAGAATTTGATTTCATTCATAAGACATTTGTATTGTATTGGAGATTGTAAGGTTCAGAACACATTCCAAATCACATTGCCTTTAATTCTCTACATTGCCTTTAATTCTCTACATTGCCTTTAATTCTCTACATTGCCTTTAATTCTCTACTTAGTCTTGTATTTAAATTCGCCCGGGGAAAAGTTTCGCATTAAAATCCAGTTCACCGCTCGGCGACATAACGTTTAATATCAGATTATCAGCAGAGACCTTCTCATCCCATATGAACCATCTGCCTGTAATTACACATCACTACTGTCCCCATTATCTACACATCCAACACCCCCAGCACCTTAGGACACTTCTGTCTCTTTATTATTTTATTACTTTTATTGTTCATTCTTGTTTCACAAATAGAAATGTCATTTGTGTTTATTGGTTCGTAGTAAATGAATTTAGAATTAGACGTTAACCTGTCCATTGTCTCTGCTTGTATTTCATTGTGAACATCCCAATGGTTTGATTGGATACATTTTTTTTAAATGATCTGATTGGCTATATGAAAGTTCCTAATGTTTTGATTGGCTGGAGGTTTGTTCTGGCTCTAGGTTCCATATTTACACCTATTTTTTCGGGGGGCACTTTTTAATTTTTTTTAAGTTCGTATTGTTATTTCCTATGTCTCAGTCCAGTTTAAATCCGTTTATCCTTGTCCGTACAGAATCTAATTCTCGTCTCGCCCTGTCACAGGATGAAATCTACATGTACGGAGGGAAAATCGAAAGCATCGGAGGGAACGTGACGGATGAACTTTGGGTTTTCAATATCTCCAGCCAGTCTTGGAGCACCAGGACCCCGGCGATGTTGAACCACGGGCAGCATTACGCGGTGGAAGGGCACTCGGCTCACATGGTAGAGATGGATAACAGAGAAATCGTCATGGTCATTATCTTTGGATACTCCTCTGTGTACGGATACATCAGCAACGTTCAGGAATACCACTTACGTGAGTTACCAGGGAATAGTAAGTCCATTGATTTTAATAGAATACTAGATGTACCTGGAGAATTGGGCTACCTGGGTCCTGGGATTGTCCCATTGCTCTAAAATTACCCCCCCCAATCCCCACTTTCACGATATTGGCAACTTCCAAAAACTCTCCGGAACTTTCTTACCTGACCCGGCGATTTTAGGTGATTGGGCGCTACGTTGCGCCTTAACTGACAGCCGCAGCCAGGAAGTGGAGTGGCTGTCAGCAGCGTAGGAGCGGCAAGGGACCGCGTCACGTAAGCAAGTTCACGAGCGTTTTTGGAAGCTGGGAATATTGCTAAAGTGGAGTTTGGGGGGGGGTAATAAACAATTTAGAGCAAAGTTTTTAAGTTTTTTTTCAGTGGACATGCCCTTTAATGACCACTAGAAGGTGCTGTTCCATAGCCGTCAATGGAGAATGTTCAGCCACTCATTTAAATGCAATATGAGGCAGACTAAAACTATGAACTTGTTACCATGCAGTTGGAACTAAATCCTCCAATATGTTGGGTTAGTTTTGATTGGACACTCAAATGTCAGATTATCGCAAGCAGAAAACTAAGAAAACCAAGGGGATGTGTCTCCCGATTTACCCGTTTGGTGGACGTATTTGTTTATTTTTCTCTCGTCTTCCTGTTCACAGCGGCAGTTTCATCCTCTAGTCTCAGCCATTTCTCTGTCCGTTCCTGTAATTCTCTGATATAGAGAATTATCTCCCGGGGCCCACGAGGAAATTAAAACCCGATGTCCTACAAGGCGCAGGGTCCTAATCGTTTGCCCTACATACATTATTTATAAACGGCTTTTCCGCCCACAGCTCTTACTCTGTGATGTTAATTATAATAATGGAAATTATGGAAATCGGATACATTGTAACTAAATATGCACCTCTCGCCGCCTACGGCTGTATAGAACATGACCCAGAATGGGAGTCTCATTTCTGTCCGTCACGTTAACTTGTATTTATTAAGATTTAGAAGTATTATTTCTTCTTTAAAAAACCTGAAATAAAAAAAAAAAAGTCAGCCTGTGCTATTAATCTATACAAAGAAAGCCAGTGTGTTGTTTTGTATCTTTGATTGTAAATTTGATGTTCTGGTCTACAGCATTGATGCGTTATAACTGTGAAAGCTTGTACTTCCTACTGGTGGATTTTAATCCAGGTGTTATCCACGTATCTGAACCAGTGGCTGAGTTCTATGCCATAAAGCCTGTATTTCAATTTCCCCCATGTAAAGCTTTGCCACGATGGACGAAACTGATCCCATACTAGGGCTGCAGAAACCAGAAATGTCACAAACATTAACAATTACAGAGGATTGCCTACAATCCTGATAATTAGACAGGGGACAGTTCTAGACTTCTTTTAGGGGTTATCTAAGAATACATACTTATCTATCCGGCCTTTCAAAAAGTTCCCACCTCCTCTTCAACCTCTCCAAGCTTTTTTACAAGCTCACACGTGCTCAGAGAAGGTAGCTAGAGAAATAGCATTCAGTCATTGGCTGTGATGTCATCTGTTACATACATGACTGACAGCTGATAACTTGAAGAACGAGGAAGTAAAAAGAGAGGTAACAACATATGTTAACATTTTAGGTTAGACTCAGTTTTGCCCTTTAAGTGCTATTATATTTAAAGGGATTTAAAGGACTGAAATTTTTCAACCTGTCTTCACGGGTAATGTCCGTGTATTAATGAATGTCACATGTTTAATACTGCCCTTTTTTTCTGTTTAGGGTCAAATACGTGGCTGGTTCCGGAGACCCGTGGAGCCATTGTTCAGGGAGGATATGGCCACACAAGTATCTACGAGCCAATCACTAAAGCCATTTATGTTCACGGAGGATACAAGGCGCTACCAGGAAACAAATATGGCCTTGTGGATGACCTGTACAGATATGAAGTCAACACCAGGACGTGGTAAGAAACTTGTATTTTGCTCTCTTTTGAGAATTTTTTTCTACTTGATGCAAATACATCTCAGCAAGGATCATGGGTAAAACAACCTTTAATCAGGCTGCAAATATTAGATAGCAAGCTCTGTGGTCAAGCTCCATTTTGCCACATTCTAATCCCAGTAGATCTGCGTTTTATATGGCTCCCAATATTAGATGGTAAGCTCTGTGGTCGAGCGCTAGTCTTGCCATGTTATGACCCTAAGGATGCTATCACAGATTTCAGCAATAAGGTGTTAATATAAAGAGGAATAGGACATTTACAGGGAGATGTAATAAACGTTCTTATCATTAAAAATGGTGCTAATTTTGCCCCAACCAATCAGGTGTTAGCTTTCAAATAAGATCTGATTGGTTGGGGCAAAATTAGCACCATTTTAAAAGAACTTTTATTGGACCTCCCTGTCTTTTTCTGTCAGTAGCTGAGGTAACACTGGATGGTGATAATTGGAGACTTTTCTCCTATAGGAATAGAACTTTACACGTTACACAGGGGAGGTTTTAATTCTCGGGAAACTCAGGCGCTTAGCAGAATGTGTGCGTTTCGCAGAAGACAAACAAGGGAGAAGATGGTTCTCGTGTTTCTTGCTTGAACGAGACTGAGACATTCCGCCAGTTTATCCGCTGACCTTTCCTTCATTATTTTCTTTTCATTCGCCTTCAAGCTGTTCCGAGATTAACTTCCGTCTCCAAGAACAATTTCGCCCCTTGGCTTTGTGTTCTGCCGAAAGGGTCCGGTGAATCCTTGAAATCGGTCGAGGGGTTTTCTGCTGGAGGGGGCCTAAGCTCTAAATCCCTCCGTCAAATTGGGTTGCGCCGTGCCGGTTTTAAATACCATTTGCTGGTGGCAGATTGGCATCGCTGCCAAAAAAAGACTTTTATTTCCCCTTCTCGTTGTCTGCGGTTAAAGGGCGTAATATCTATGTTGGAACTTGTTAAAGGGAAAATAAATGGTAAATGGGAATCGGTTTAAACCTGTAAAATAAATGTACATGCGGTAACCTGGCGTCCATAGATTTTAATGTCTCTAAGGGTGAGCGATGCCCCATTTCTTGGCTTCTCAGCTGAAAATACTAAACAGCAGGTGTTAGGTTTCTGCTTGTGTCACATGACACTACACCTTCCAACCTATAGGAATCCTGACTGCAATCCTGACTTTTAATGAATGAAAAGTTATATTGATCTTATAATTTTATATTTTAATGTCTTTAAAGGGCATGTTCACCCTGAAAACAAAAAACTGGTCACACGTTCGTTATCCGCCCCCTACTGATACATTCAGCACATTATTAGACGTATTTTTAACCAGATATAAGGATTATTATTGACGTGCCCAGAGGAGACGGGAATAGCATTCAGTCATTAGCTGTGATGTCACCTGTTACATCCTTGATTGACAGCTGCTAACGGGAAGAACCAGTAAGAAGAAAGAAACTTATCAGAACATGGGGCATTATTGCAGGTTAGACTTACATCTCTCAGACTATTGCAGTTTTGGCGTTTGGAGAGGATTTACCTATATACAATTTTTCATTTGAGGGTTGAACTTTCCCTTTAAATCCATTCCAATATTGACAGTTGTAGGAACGGACACTGTAAAGTTTCATACGATGCACGATGTGTATGAGCGCCCGTTTCGGCCGCCAATTTTGCCATGTGTGGGCGCTTTGTCGGGCGACATGGTTGTTCGGTCGTACCTCATTGACCGATTTGCCTGGCGATCGCAGTATCTGTACCCAGATCTCCAGCAGCACATATCCTTATCGCCCATCTCCATAACAATATAATTTCATTCTTATCCCGGTGTAAATAATATTGACAGAACCGCAAGTAGCTCCACATTCAGGGATAAAGACGTTGTTGGTCCACACATATAATCAGTTTATTGTAATTAAACTCCATTTTATTGGTAATATACACAGGGATGTCGCTACCACAAAGCAAACTGAAATATTTGCTCACGGTGCACACCCCGAGAGATGTCCAGAAATGTGGCGTACCACTCCCGCTTGTGTGGTTTTGTTAATGTTCTGCTTGGTCTCGCCACTGAAAGGGGAATTGGTCAGTAGCAGCCTCTCTGTTCTGCAGTGTCCGTCTCTAATGTTGGATTTAGGTCAGTGTGGGCTTCAGGGCATCTTTTATTTGCCAGTCATTGTGGGCATCTTATACCAGTCACTGTGGGCATTTATTTACCAGCCATTGTTTACATCTTATATTTATCAGTCTGTGTGGGCACTTATATTTTCAAGTCTCTGTTTGTGAGGTCAGCCCTCCAGTTCAGCAGCAGTGTAAAGTCAGCCCTCCAGAGTTAGCCCTTTAGTTTACAGCCGTTTTTAAGTAATTCCTCCAGTTCAGCAGCCAGTGTAAAGTCAGCCCTTCAGTAGCCAGTGTTCGTCAGCCCACCATACCCACCTCCACGAGCCATGCCCATTTTTTTTTCCCAGGGGCAGCTTTAAAAATTTGTTTCAGGTGACAAAATGTCTAGCAACACCTCTAAATACAAAGCAATGGAACTGCACATGTTTCTCTTAGTCTAGAATTTATTTGTAGACATACCTTTCTAGTAATTCAGTCAGTAGGAGACCTCCAGAGATGGCCAATCAGTTAGCACTGCCTTACCCATGTGACCAGGGGTACCTATGTGATTCTGCGGTGAAATGGAGCGTTTAAATCTGGTCAGACACTAATGTTAACAATTAAAGTTCTATTAGAATTGGTTAACGTCAGTCTAGGGCAGAAATGTCCCTTTAAATCACATCTCCACCGAACGGCACATCTTTGGCAATTACACTGGAATGTTTACCGTATCGCAGTGTGACGTTTTATAAAGGGATTATAGGTTTGCAGCCTTTCTAAATGTCTTAAGGTCCAATCTCTGTAATTTGTGTAACTGTGTAACAATATTGAGACGAGGGTCAGAGAAATGTCAAGCGCAATATGGCTGAATCACAATCCTGTAGCTTCACCCAAACGGGGGGCCACAGTTTAATATCTCTGCTAATTGGTAATTCACTTAATTATAATTATTAGATTGTGACTGTGAGTAACTGAGAATAAAGGCTAATTAATCGCTCGCCGTGCTGTCATGAGCTGATTGGCTGATGATTAAGACTTTACGGATTAATCATATGAAAGACTAAACTTCCACCGTATTATTATGATCACATTTGCTAACGAGCATTAGTACAGTATAGAATAGTATAGTATAGTATAGTACAGTATAGAACAGTATAGTACAGTATAGTATAGTACAGTATAGTATAGTACAGTATAGTACAGTATAGTACAGTACAGTATAGTATAGTACAGTATAGTACAGTATAGTACAGTATAGTATAGTACAGTATAGTATAGTATAGAACAGTATAGTATAGTACAGTATAGTATAGTATAGTACAGTATAGTATATTAAAGTACAGTATAGTACAGTATAGTATAGAACAGTATAGTATAGTACAGTATAGTATAGAACAGTATAGTATAGTATCGTACAGTATAGTACAGTATAGTATAGTATAGTACAGTATAGTATAGTATAGTATAGTATATAACAGTACAGTACAGTATAGTACAGTATAGTATAGAACAGTATAGTATAGTATAGTATAGTATAGTACATTATAGTATAGTACAGTATAGTATAGTACAGTACAGTATAGTATAATACAGTATAGTACAGTATAGTACATTATAGTATAGTACAGTATAGAATAGTATAGTACTATAGTACAGTATTATATAGTATTGTATTGTATAGTATAATATAATACTATATAGTATAGTACAGTGTAGTATAGTACAGTGTAGTATAGTACAGTGTAGTATAGTACAGTGTAGTATAGTACAGTGTAGCATAGTACAGTGTAGCATAGTATAGTATAGTACAGTATAGTAATAGTACAGTATAGAATAGTGTAGTATAGTACAGTATAGTACAGTATTATATAGTATTGTATAGTATAATATAATACTGTATAGTAATTGTATAGTATAGTAATAGTACAGTACATTACAGTATAGTATAGTACAGTAAAGTATAGTATAGTATAGTACAGTATAGTATAGTACAGTATAGTGTAGTACAGTGCATTACAGTATAGTACAGTAAAGTACAGTATAGTAAAGTACAGTATAGTACAGTACAGTACAGTATAGTACAGTATAGTACAGTACAGTATAGTACAGTACAGTATAGTACAGTACAGTATAGTACAGTACAGTATAGTACAGTACAGTATAGTACAGTATAGTATAGTACAGTATAGTACAGTACAGTAAAGTATAGTACAGTATAGTACAGTACAGTAAAGTATAGTACAGTATAGTACAGTACAGTATAGTATAGTATAGTATAGTATAGTACAGTATAGTACAGTACAGTATTTAGTATTGTATAGTATAATATAATACTATATAGTATAGTACAGTATAGTATAGTACAGAAAAAATTCCTTCCTGACTCCAAGTGTCAATGGGAAATTTCCCTGGATCAACTCTACTTTATGTATCAATCCCAGTAACTTGTAACATTCCTTGTTTGTAGAAACTCATCCAGCTTTTATTAAAACTGACCAATGAACCTGCCATAACAACGTCCACTGGAAGACAGTTCCATAGCTTTACCGTTCTCACAGTGAAAACCCTTTCCAACTCTACTTTATGTATCAATACCAGTAACTTGAAATTCCTTGTTGTAGAAACTCATCCAGCTTTTTATTAAACTGACCAATGAACCTGCCATAACAACGTCCACTGGAAGACAGTTCCATAGCTTTACCGTTCTCACAGTGACAAACCCTTTCCCAACTCTACTTTATGTATCAATCCCAGTAACTTGTAACATTCCTTGTTTGTAGAAACTCATCCAGCTTTTTATTAAACTGACCAATGAACCTGCCCATAACAACATCCACTGGAAGACAGTTCCATAGCTTTACCGTTCTCACAGTGACAAACCCTTTCCAACTCTACTTTATGTATCAATACCAGTAACTTGTAACATTCCTTGTTTGTAGAAACTCATCCAGCTTTTTATTAACTGACAATGAACCTGCCATAACAACGTCCACTGGAAGACAGTTCCATAGCTTTACCGTTCTCACAGTGACAAACCCTTTCCCAACTCTACTTTATATATCAATACCAGTAACTTGTAACATTCCTTGTTTGTAGAAACTCATCAGCTTTTTATTAAACTGACCAATGAACCTGCCATAACAACGTCCACTGGAAGACAGTTCCATAGCTTTACCGTTCTCACAGTGACAAACCCTTTCCCAACTCTACTTTATGTATCAATCCCAGTAACTTGTAACATTCCTTGTTTGCAAAAACTCATCCAGCTTTTTATTAAACTGACAAGAACCTGCATAACAACGTCCACTGGAAGACAGTTCCATAGCTTTACCGTTCTCACAGTGACAATCTTTCCCAGCTCTACTTTATGTATCATACCAGTAACTTGTAACATTCCTTGTTTGTAGAAACTCATCCAGCTTTTTTATTAAACTGACCAATGAACCTGACAAACAACGTCCACTGGAAGACATTTCCATAGCTTTAACCGTTCTACAAGTGAAAAACCCTTTCCCAACTCTACTTTATGTATCAATACCAGTAACTTGTACATTCCTTGTTTGCAGAAACTCATCCAGCTTTTATTAAACTGACCAATGAACCTGCCATAACAACGTCCACTGGAAGACAGTTCCATAGCTTTACCGTTCTCACAGTGACAAACCCTTTCCCAACTCTACTTATGTATCAATACCAGTAACTTGTAACATTCCTTGTTTGTAGAAACTCATCCAGCTTTTTATTAAACTGACCAATGGACTGCCATAACAACGTCCACTGGAAGAACAGTTCCATAGCTTTAACCGTTCTCACAGTGACAAACCTTTCCCAACTCTACTTTATGTATCAATACCAGTAACTTGTAACATTCTTGTTTGTAGAAACTCATCCAGCTTTTTATTAAACTGACCAATGAACCTGCATAACAACGTCCACTGGAAGACAGTTCCATAGCTTTACCGTTCTCACAGTGACAAACCCTTTCCCAACTCTACTTTATGTATCAATCCCAGTAACTTGTAACATCCTTGTTTGTAGAAACTCATCCAGCTTTTTATAACTGACCAATGAACCTGCCATAACAACGTCCACTGGAAGACAGTTCCATAGCTTTACCGTTCTCACAGTGACAAACCCTCCCAATCTACTTTATGTATCAATACCAGTAACTTGTAACATTCCTTGTTTGCAGAAACTCATCCAGCTTTTTATTAAACTGACCAATGAACCTGCCATAAAACGTCCACTGGAAGACAGTTCCATAGCTTTACCGTTCTCACAGGGAAACCCTTTCCCAACTCTACTTTATGTATCAATACCAGTAACTTGTAACATTCCTTGTTTGTAGAAACTCATCCAGCTTTTATTAACTGACCAATGAACCTGCCATAACAACGTCCACTGGAAGACAGTTCCATAGCTTTAACCGTTCTCACAGTGAAAAACCCTTTCCCAACTCTACTTATGTATCAATCCCAGAACTTGTAACATTCCTTGTTTGTAGAAACTCATCCAGCTTTTATTAAACTGACCAATGACCTGCCATAACAACGTCCACTGGAAGACAGTTCCATAGCTTTACCGTTCTCACGTGACAAACCCTTTCCAACTCTACTTATATATCAATACCTGTAACTTGTAACATTCCTTGTTTGTAGAAACTCATCCAGCTTTTATTAAACTGACCAATGAACCTGCCATAACACGTCCACTGGAAGACAGTTCCATAGCTTTACCGTTCTCACAGTGACAAACCCTTTCCCACTCTACGTTATGTATCAATTCCCGGTCAATGGTAACATTCCTTGTTTGTAGAAACCCATCCAGCTTTTTATTAAACTGACCAATGAACCTGCCATAACAACGTCCACTGGAAGACAGTTCCATAGCTTTACCGTTCTCACAGTGACAAACCCTTTCCCAACTCTACTTTATGTATCAATCCCAGTAACTTGTAACATTCCTTGTTTGTAGAAACTCATTCAGCTTTTTATTCAACTGACCAATGAACCTGCCATAACAACGTCCACTGGAAGACAGTTCCATAGCTTTACAGTTATATACCGCTACGTGAAACACATCCGGATGAATACATCCAGTATTTCTATGACCAATGTCCGTTGGTGTACACTTAGAGATTTTGATGCTAGTAAGATAATATCCAAGAAAGAGTTATCTTTAAAACCAAATAGTTAAGTGGGTGAAAGTCTTGGAGCCGAGTGTTATATAAAAATATATATATCTGCTGCCTATTTGACAATGTTCGTGTTTAGTGGGTGAAAGTCTTGGATAGGATCTGTGCATGTGGGTTTTCCACGTCTCCTTTCCCTTCCAGCTTTCAGTAGAGATGGCCGAACTTCCGAAAGTTCGGTCCCTTTTCAAACTTTTGAACTATATGGAAAGTTTGAAAACAGACCCATTAAAGTCAATGGGAGTCAAATAGTTTGAATGAAATACAATTACAATATCAATGGTAACTTAAAGGGGAACTGTGGTCTCCAAACACGTTGCGTTTAAATGAAAGGCTGGTTTCTTACCTTTGAAACGAGCCATCAACCACCTCTCTACGTGCTCCACAGCCCAAGATATAACAAGAAATATGACTGACCAGAAAGTTATGGGGGAGGCTGACATTTGACATTCCTAAGCTTCTCCTGCCATTGCCACCGTCAAGCCAGCCTCAGCACTCCCTCCAGTGGTTTTGACCTGCAGCTGCAGAGAAGCTAAGGAATCTACAGCCTTCGCTGTCACTAGGTGAACCAGCCTTTTCAGCAGAGTGGGTACTGCTGCCTGAAAGGGGGGGGGGGTGTCAGATTGCCCCAGCACTGTTGAGCGGGTGGGGCTTAGGCACCCGCAAATGGGCAGGACAACATCCACCCGTGGGGTGGGTCCGGGGCACGGCACCCGCTAGTGGGCAGGCCAACGGCTGTAAGAGAAAGGGCCAAGGGGGCCTGCACTGGAGGGTACCATGGGGTACATGAGTGGGGGAGTGACCAGGGGGGCTGCAAGGGAGGAGACACAAGGGCAGATTGACTGACCGGTGCAGACAAGGAAGTTGCAGGGACCTAGTGATGCTGCTGCCATATCACACCACAAAAATGTAAATATCTTCAAACTATGTAAAATATAAACATGTAATAAATTGCACAAATCCAGGTGACATTCCTATCAATTGACCTTTTGGACCAACGGTTCCAAAAAGTCCATTTTTGGACCACAGTTCCCCTTTAATGTAAAGGTTCTGTGGGACCTGGAAATGGCCTGGGGAAACTGTTTCGATCCCGGACTTCTAAAAATTGATTTTAACTCTCACACTCGGTATTTCGAGCTCTCGCGTTCGAACATTCGATAATTATCCATGAACTACTCACCTGAATTTGCTTGAAATCGATATTTACTCGCGTATTGGTATAAATAGACATTTTACGCGCATAATTCTAATTATCGAAAAGTCGGAAATATCAAAAGTCCGAGAAATCCGGGTTCCGGGATAGTTTTGAGACGTCCCAAGTCCGTTGCAGAACGTCGATGATATTTTGGCTCGGGTTTGAGTTTGAGTCTATCCATCTCTACTTCAGTGAGTCGCCTCCGTTTAGGGCCCATAGTCCGTCTCCCAGAATATTCCCTCCCTCCCCGGATGTGCTAAACGTTTGGGACCAACCTCGATCTTTATAGCTGATTAATTGATTTCCTTTGCACCATCCTTCTTCTTTCTAGTGTCCGATTCATTAGCTTCACTCCACTCCCCGGACTTCCGTTCAACAGTTACCCACCGTTCACCGAAAGCCGGGAGGGAAATGAACCATAAACGCCCAGAGACACGATCCTACAAAGCAAAAAAAAATTACTACTCATAATAGAAGACAAAGTGCAACTCCAAGTTTGAGACCCATATGAGGTTTGCGGGGGGACATTCTGAGAAGCAATAACTGGAAACAGTGGAAACCCTCCTGTAAGTGATGACTTACCTGTGCATTGAGGAAGGTTACAGGGTCTCTCCTGGAATGATTCCCTTGTACAATTCCTTCCCCCTAAGCAAAAGCGTGAGCGCGTCTTCATTGCAGGGTACTGGTTATCACTGCACGTCTTGGAACATGGAGTCCATGAGGACGGAGGGGGGCACACAAACCCCCCTCTTCAGAGGTCCTTAATATAGACAGCAATGATCCAACTGGCTCACCTTCCTATAATTATATACAGGCCGTACACTACTTAACTTACGTGCCGTACACTTCCTTATTAATACTCTACAGTGCCTACACTTCCCTTTATTAATACGCATTTCTACAAGGTTGCCGTAATTCCCTTATTAATAACTGTATAAATGCCGTAACACTCCCTTATTAATTACCCTACAGTTGCCGTTACACTCCCTTAACTTAATACCTCCTACAGTGCCTTATCCTTTTCCTAGTGCCGTACACTTCCCTTATTAATACCCTATACCAGTGCCGTACACTTCCCCTTAATTAATGACCTCATACAGTGCCCGTACTGCCCTTATTAATTCCTCCACTCAGTGCCTACACTTCCCTTATTCAATCATCTAAGTGCCGTACAGTTCCCTATTAATACCTCTCTACGTGCCCGTACCTTCCCTTTATTAATACCCCTACAGATGCTACACTTCCCTTATTATTACATCTACAGCTGTGCCGTACACTTCCCTTATTAATACTCACTACATGCGTACACTTCCCTTATTAATACCCCTACAGGCCGTACACTTCCCTTTAATACCTCTTACAGTGCCATAAACTTCCCTTATTACCTACATGGTACCTCCTTCTAACATGACCGTCACTACTATAGACCTCAGTCTTACACTTCCACGTTATTAATACCTCATACAGTCCGTACACTTCCCTTTAATACCTTCCTACAGTGACCCCGTACACTTCCCTTTATTATACTCTCTACAGTGCCGTACAACTTACCTTATTATAGCCTCATACAGTGCCGTACAACTTCCCTTATTAATACTCTTCTACAGTGCCATACACTTCCCTTATTAATTACTCTCTACAGTGCCGTACACTCCCTTATTAATACTGTCATACAGTGCCGTACACTTCCCTTGATTATACTCATACGTGCCGTACACTTCATTATTAATACCTCCTACTCAGTGCCGTACACATCTCCTATTAATACCTCACTACAGTGCCGTACACTTCCCTTATTAATACTCTCATACAGTGCCGACTACTTCCCTTATATAAAACAGTCGTACTCCTTGAATCCTATGACCGTGCCGTATCACTTCCCTGTTATACTTAAACATCACTCCCTATAAATTTCAAGCCGTTACACTTCCCTTATTAATCCCTCATACAGTGGGTACACTTCCCTTATTATACTTCATTACGTTGGCCGTACTTCCCTTATATATTCATCCACAGTGCCGTACACTCCTTAGTATCTACTTCATGACAGTGCCGTACACTTCCCTTATTTAATACCTCATACAGTGCCGTACACTTCCCTTATTAATACCTCCTACAGTGCCGTACACTTCCCTTTATTCATACAGCCTGCCGTACACGTTCCTTGATACTATACGTGCTACCTCCCTATTACATACTTCATACAGTGCCGTACAGTACCCTTATATTACTCTCCTACAGTGCCGTACCACTTCCCTTATTAATCTACAGTCCGACCTCCTATAATACTATCGTGCGTGCCTACACCTTTCCCTTATTAATACTTCATACAGTGCGTGCCACTTCCCTTATTAATACCTCCTACAGTGCCGTACACTTCCCTTATTAATACCTCCTACAGTGCCGTACACTTCCCTTATTAATACCTCTACAGTGCCGTACACTTCCCTTATTAATACCTCCTACAGTGCCGTACACTTCCCTTATTAATACCTCCTACAGTGCCGACACTTCCCTTATTAATACCTCCTACAGTGCCGTACACTTCCCTTATTAATACCTCCTACCAGTGCCGTACACTTCCCTTATGAATATCCCTACAGTGCCGTTACCTTCCCTTATTAATAACCTCCTACAGTGCCGTACACTGCACTTATTATACCCTCTACAGTAGCAGTACACTTCACCCTATAATACCTCCTACGTGCCGTTAATCACTTCCCCTTAATCATCTCGCCTACAGTGCCGTTACCTTCCCTATTAACGACTCCTACAAGGCCGTTACACCTTCCCTTTAGTAATACCTCTACAGTGCGTACACTCCTTATTAATCCTCCTAACCTCAGTGCCGTACACTTCCTTATTATATACCTCCTACAGTGCCGTACACTTCCTTATTAATTACCCTCATACCGTGCGCCGTTTCCCTTATTAATACTCATCCTACAGGCCTACAACTTCCCTATTAACTAACCTCCTACAGTGCCGTCCACTTACCTATTAATACTCTACGTGCCGTACACTTCCCTTATTAATACCTCAACGTGCAATCCCTTATTACATTCAGTGCCGTACGCACTTCCCTATAATAACTCATACATGCCGTACACTTCCGTTTAATACCTTACAGTGCCGTACCTTCCTTATTAATACTCCTCAGTGCCGTACACTTCCTTATTAATTACCTCTACATGCGTGCATTCCCTTATTCATACCTCATCAGTTGCCGTCACTTCTCCTTATTACTGACTCCTCCTACAGTGCCGTCAACTTCCCTTATTAATACCTTTACAGGGCGTACACTTCCCTTATTAATACCTTCTACAGTGACCGTCACCTTCCCTGATTAATACCTCCTACAGTGCTGTACACTTCCCTTATTATACCTCATACAAGTTCCGTACCACTTCCCTATTAATACCCTCATCCGTGCCTGGACACTTTCCCTATTAATACTTCTACAGTGCCCGTACACTTCCCTTATTAATACCTCATAACAGTGCCGTACACTTCCCTTATTAATACTTCCTACGTGCACTCATTTACTCTACAGGCGACAATCCTTATATATCTATGCGCAGCTTATTAATACCTGCATACAGTGGTACACATTCCCTATTAAGACCTCCTACAGGTGCCGTACACTTCCTCTTATTAATACCTCCTTACAGCGTACATTCCCTTATTATTACATCCTACAGTGCCGTTTTACATCCTTATTAATACTCGCATACAGTGCCGTACACTTTCCCTTATTAATACCTCTACGTGCGTACACTTTCCTTCATTAATACCTCCTACAGTGCCGTACAACTTCCCTTATTAATACCTCATACAGTGCCGTACACTTCCCTTATATCTACCTCCTACAGTGCCGTACACTTCCCTTAATCCTCTACAGTCGTACACTTCCTTATATAACATCGGGGCCGACACTTCCGTTTACTCTCAGTGTACCTATTAAGACCTCTACAGTGCGTACACTTCCCTTATAATACCTCCTCAGTTTGCCGTCACACGTTCTTATTAATACCTCCTACGTGCCGTACACTCCCTTATTAATACCTCATACCAGTGCAGTACACTTCCCTTATTAGCATACCTCCTACAGTCCCGTACACTTCCTTATTAATACCTACCTCACAGTGCCGTACACTTGCCTTTATAAACCCTCCATACGTTCCGTACACTTCCCTTATATATACCTCCTACAGTGCCGATCACTTCTATAATACCCTCGTCACTTCCATTATAAACCTCATACAGTCCGTTACACTTCCCCTTATATACACTCTACAGTGCCGTACACTCCCTTATTAATACCTACCTACAGTGCCGTACAGCACTTTCCCTTATTAATACCTCATACAGTGCCGTACACTTCCCTTATTAATACCTCTCAGTGCCGTACAATTCCGCTTATTAATACCCTCACGTGCCGTACCTTCCCTTATTAATACTTCTAGTGCCGTACACTTCAAATTATTAATACACTCATTACAGTGCCGTCACTTCCCTTATTAATACTCATACATGCCTACACTCCCTTATAATTACTTCATACCTTGCCTTACACTTCCCTATACTTCAAGTGCACCTCTATGAAATCATACGTGCCGTACATTCCCTTATACTTCATAGCCGTCAATCCCTTTATTAATATATCATACGTGCCGATACATTCCTATTAGTCTAAGTGCCGTTACCTTCTATGAAGCTCTACAGTGCGTACACTTCCCTTATTAATACTCATACCAGTGGCCGTACACTTTCCTTCTATCTCATTAGCCGTCTCATATACTTCCTACAGTTGCCGTACACTTTCCTTTATTATCACTTACAGAGTGCCGTACACTTCCCTTTATTAATAATTTCATACCGGTGTCCGTACACTTCGCTTTATTAATACGCTTCATACAGCCGTCACCTTCCCTTATTAATACCTCCTACATGGACATTCGTTCACTTCATGTAATAATACGCTCCTACCGTGCCGTACACTTCCCTTATTAATACTCATACAGTGCGTACCTTCCCTATTATATTCTCATACAGTGGTAGCCGAACTTTTCCGCTTATTAATTACCTCCACAGTGCCGTCACATTTCCCTTATTTAACCTCCTCATACAGTGCCGTACACTTCGATAACTTATTCGACATCCATTAATTCCCACTGATTCCTTATAATACTCACAGTGGCCGGCACTTAGCCTTATTATACCCTCCTACAGTGCCGTACACTCCCTTATTAAACTCCACAGTGCCTTACACCCCAGTACATAGTCCGTACACTCCCTTATAATACCTCATAACGATGCCGTACACTTCCCTTATATATCTCTACAGTGCGTCTCACTTCCCTTATAATACCTCCTACAATGCCGTAACATTCCCTACTAATAACCTCCTACAGTGCCGTACACTTCCCTTATTAATACTTCATACAGTGCCGTACACTTCCCTTATTAATACTCTACAGTGCCGTACATTCCCTTATTAATTACGTCCTACAGTGCCGGCACATTCCCTTATTATACCTCTAACAGTGCCGTACACTTCTCCTCTAATACCTCTACAGTGAATCGCTTACACTTCCCTTTTAATACTCTACAGTGCCGTCCACTCCCTTATTATGAATACCTCCTACAGTGCAGCTACGATTCCCTTATTATAACATCCTACAGTGCCGTACACTATCCCTTATTAATAAACTCCTACAGTGCCGTACACTCCTCTTAATATCTCTACAAGTGCCCGTACACTTCCCTTATTAATACCTCCTACAGCCGTACACTCTTCCTTTTTTAAAAAAATAATCCCTAATCACAGTGCGTACACTCCCTTTTAATACCGTTCTAGACGTGACCGTAGACATGTCCTTATTAATACCTCATGACAGATGCCGTTACACTTCCCTTATTAATACTCACCTATCAGTGCCGTACACTTCCTATTACTACCTCATACAGTGCCGTACACTTTCCTTATTATACTTCAGACAGTGGCCGTTGCACTTCCCTGATTAAGTACTTCATTACAGTGCCGTACACTTCCCTTATTAATACCTCCTACAGTGCGTACACTTCCTATATATACCTCCTACAGTCCGTAGCCTTCCCTTATTTAATACCTCATAGTGCCGATCCTTAGACCTTCCGGGCCGTTACACTTCCCTTATTAATACTTCATACAGTGCCGTACACTCCCTTATTAATACGTCATACAGTGGCCGTAACTTCCCTTATTAAATACCATCTACAGTGCCGTACACCTCCCTTATTAATACCTCACTACGTGCGTACACTTCCTTATTATACCCTCCATACAGTTGCCGTACCCTTCCTATTTAATCCCTCTACAGGTGCCGTATCTTCCTTATTATCCTCAACAGTGCGTGTACACTTCCCTTATTAATACCTATAGTGCCGTACACTTCCCTTTTAATCCCCAGTCATACTTCCTTATCAGTACCTCAGTACAGTGCTCCACTTCTATTATACATCTATCGTGCCGTACACTTCCCTTTATTATACTTCATACAGTGGCCGACGCACTTCCCGTATGTATACCTCTACAGGCCTACACTTCCTATTACATAACCTCTACAGTGCCGTACACTTCCCTTATTAAATACCTCATCGTGCAAACCTATTACTGCATGCCGTACCCTTCCCTTATTAATACTCCACAGTGCCGTACAATTCCCTTATTATACCTCATACTGCCGTACACTTCCTGTATAATACCCTCCTACGATGCCGTACACTTCCTTATTATACCCTCATCGTACACTTCCTTAAAATCATAAGATGCCTACCACTTCCCTTATTAATACCTCCTACAGTGCCGTACACTCCCTTATTAATACCTCCTACAGTGCCGTACACTTCCATTATTAATACTCCTAAGTCCAGTACACTTCCCTTATTAATAACCTCTACAGTGCCGTATTCACTTCCCTTATTAATACACTCTACGTGCCTTACCTTCCCTTATTATACCCAACAAACAAAAGAAAATTACACATAACATGTTCCGTACACTTCCCTTATGAACCTACTCCACATCATAACCCTAGTGCCGTACACTTCCCTATTAATTACCTGCCTACTATGGCCGATCACTTCCTCATTATTAATCCTCTACAGTGCCGTACACTTCCCTGTATTATACCTCTAGAGTGCCGTACACTTCCTTAAATCCTCCTACAGTTGCGCTACATTTCCTTATTAATACCTCCTACAGTGCGTACACTTCCCTTATATAATCACACGTACCCTCCTATAAACACAGTGCCGTCCCACTTCCCTTATTAATACCTCCTACAGTGCCGTACACTTATTACCTATACTTTACATTCCTTAAACATATCAGTTCGTATCCCTAATCTCTCAGCCTACACTTTTTTATACCATCTGCCTAATTCATTATTAACTCGGCTCAGTCCATACTTACAGTGCCGTACACTTCCCTTATACTTACAGCGCCGTACGCCTAAATCTCACTACATCATTGTACCTATGTCCGACACTTCCTTAACTTCACAGTCGTAACTCTATTTACCTCACGTCTTACACCCTTATACACAGTGCCGTACACTTCGTTATAATACCTCCATACAGTGCCTACACTCCCTTATTAATACCTCACTACAGTGCCGTACACTTCCCTTATTAATACCTCCTTAGCATGTGTGCCGTACCACTTCCCTTATTAATACAACCAGTGCGTACTCCCCTATTGTCATCGTGCCGTATCACTTCCCTATATATCCGACAGTTACAGTACACTTCCTTAATTATCTAAGTGCAAACCCAATTAACCAAGCTATCTTACATTCCCTTATTAAATCTTCTACAGTGCCGTACACTTCCCTTACTTCAAACTCATACAGCACAGTTCCCGTCGATTCCCTAAGTCGCTAACTACTTAAATCCTCCTACAGTGGCGCGTACACTTTCCCTTATTATCCGTTCTACAGTCCTCTACCACTTCCCTTATTAATACTCCTACAGTGGCCGTACGACTTCCCTTAGTTAACCTACAGTGCCGTACCATTCCCTTATTACATACCATCCTACAGTGCACGTACACTTCCCATTATAACTACTCATACAGTGCCGATACACTTCCCTTATTAATACCTGCATACAGTGGCGTACACTCCTTATAATACTTCCACAGTGGCAGTAACACTTCCCTTATTATACCTCCTACAGTGGCCGTACATTCCCTTATTAATCCTATCAACAGTGCGTACACTTCGCATATTAATACCTTCATCCTACGTTGCCGTACCTTCCCCATTATGATACCTCCTACAGTGCCGTACACTTCCCTTATAATCGACCTCCGTAACGTGGCCGACACTTCCCGTATTAAACTCATACAGTGGTCCGGACACTTCCCTTATTATATCTCCTACATGCCGTCACTTCCCTTTTAAATACCTCCTACATGCGACACTTCCACTTTTAAATTTAAACCTCCTACAGTGCGTACCTTCCTTATTTAATACCTCCTATCAGTGCCGTAAACTCCCTTTTAATATCTCCTACAGATGCCGTACACCGTCCCTTTTAATACTCCTTACATCCTACACCTAACCCGTGCCACCTTCTTTAACCTCAGTGCCACACTCCTTATTACCCTACATGCGGACCTCCTTACTATGCCGTAACACTTCCTTGATTAATACCTCCTACAGTGCCGTTACACTTCCCATTATTAATATCTCTACAGTGCCGTACACTTCCTTATTATATACCTCCTACACGTGCCCGTACACTTCCCTTATTAATACCTCCTAATGCAATACATATTATTATCCTAGTGCCTACACTTCCTTATTAATACCTTAAGCCATAACTCATATACGTCATGCCGTACACTTCCCGTATTAATAACTCTCCTACAGTGCACGTACACTTCCTTATTAATACCGTCCTACAGTGCCGTACACTGTCCCAAAAAGTTATATTCACCGGTATTCATCCTCACTACGTGACTATCGCGTACACTTCCTCTTATTCAACTACTTCAACAGTGCGTAGCACATTCCCTTATTAATACCTCATACAGTGCCGTACACTTCCCTTATTAATACCTCCCTATCGTGCCATTACACTTCCCTTATTAATACCTCCTACAGGCGGACTTCCTATTCCTCGTCCGTACACTTCCTATTAAATACCTCATACAGTGCCGTACACTTCCCTATTACCTCCTACAGTGCCGTACACTTCCCTTATTAATACCTCCTACAGTGCCGTACACTTCCCTTATTAATACTTCATACAGTGCCGTACACTTCCCTTATTAATACCTCATACAGTGCCGTACACTTCCCTTATTAATACTTCATACAGTGCCGTGTACAATTCTCTTATTAATACTCCTACAGTGCCGTACACTCCCTTATTAATACCTCATACAGTTGCCGTACACTCCCCATTATTAATATTAACTCAATACAGTGCACCGTGCCCTTCCCTTATTTAATAACCTTCATACAGTGCCGTACACTTTTGAATATCACACATACTCCCGTATTAATACCTCATTGACAGTCCATACTATTATCTCTCAGTGCCGTACCCTTCCCTTATTAATACCTCCATACAGTGGCCGTACACTTCCCTTATTAATACTCCTCTACAGTGCCGTCACACTCTTTATGGAATACCTCACAGTGCCGTACCACTTCCCTTATTAATACCTCATACAGTGCCTGACCTTCCCTATTACCTCTAAGTCATTCCCTTATACCTACAGTGCACGTACACTTCCCTTATTAATACCTTCATAAGTGCCGTACACTTCCCTTTTAATACCGTCCACAGTGCCGTACACTTCCCTTACTACTCCACATGCATCCACTGTCCCTATCTCTACGTGCGTACACTTCCCTTATTAATACCTCGTACAGTGCCGTACACTTCCCTTATTAATACCTCTACAGTGCCGGTTACACTCCCATTATTAATACCTCCTACAGTGGCCGTTACATTCCCTTATTAAACCTACACTCCTACAGTGCCATACACTTCCCTATTAATACCTCTACAGTGCCGTACACTTCCCTTATTAATACCCCCCTCTAACAGTGCCGTAAACTCCCTTATAAAAAAAAAAAAAAACTACCTCCATACGTGCCGTCATTCCTTAGAGACCTCATACAGTGCCGGACACTTCCATTAACTTTTAACCCTTATTACTCTACAGTGCCGTACATTCCTTAATCTCCGTTACATTCTAATACCTCTACAGGTGCCGTACACTTCCCTTATTAATACCTCATACAGTGCCGTACACTGTCCCCTTATTAATACTCCTACAGTGCCGTACCACTTCCATATCTTATTCGTAAATTCCTAATACTCCTACAAGTGCCTGACACTTCCCATTATTAATACCTCCTCATGCCGAACTTTATATACGATTGCCGTACACTTCCTTTTATACTCCTACAGTGCCGTAACAATCTTAAACCCTCATATGATACTGTAATCCTCCTACAGTGCCGTACATTCCCTTATTATACCCCTACAGTCCGTACAACTTCCCTTATTAATCCTCCTTACCGTGCCCGTACACTTCCCTATGAATACCATCATCAGTGCCGTACACTCCCTCTATTATACCTATCTACGTGCCGTACACTTCTTATAATACTCATAAGTGGCCGTACACTTTCCCTATTAACCTCATACCGTGCCGTACATTTCCCTTAATTAATACCCCCTACAGTGCCGTCCACTCCTTTATCCTCAACGTCGTTACTCCCCTATTTACCTACTACATTGCCGGTGACACTTCCCTTATTAAATACCTCTCATACAGGGCGCCGTCACCTTCCCTTATTAATACCTCACTAACATGTGCCCGTACCTTCCCTATTAACTCCATCAGTGCCGACACTCCCTTATTAATACCTCCTACAGTTCCGTACACTTCCCTTATTAATACCTCATACAGTGCCGTACACTTCCCTTAGAATCTCCTACAGTTCCGTAATCCTTATAAACTCCTACAGTGCCGGTACACTTCCCCCCCCCCTTAAACCTATAATACCGACACTTCACTTTTACCTATACAGTGCCGTACACTTCCCTATTATTACCTCATACGAGTGCCGTAACACGTCCCTATTAATACTCAGTACAGTGCCGTACACTCTCCTAATTATACCTCATACATGCCGTACACTTCCTTATTACTACCTTCCTACAGTGCCGTACACTTCCCTTATTATACCTCATACAGTGCCGTACACTTCCCTTATTAATACCTCATAACAGTGCCGGTACACTTCCCTTATTAATACCCCACAGTGCCGTACACGTCCCTTATTAATACTTCAAAGTTGGCCGTTACACTTCTTATATATCCTCACTACGTGCCGTAAGCTTCCCTTATTAATACATCATACAGTGGCCGTACACTTCCCTTATGTACTACCTCCTACATGTGCCGACTTTCCTATAACCCTCCATCCGGACCTTCATTATAATACGTCACTACCAGTGCGATACACTTCATTATTCATACCTCATACGGCCGTACACTTCCCTTATTAATACCCCTATACGTTGCCGACACTTTCCCTAGTGAATCCTCATACAGTGCCGTACACTTCCTTTTAATACTCCTACAGTGCCGTCACTTCCCTTATTAAACTCCATACAGTGCCGTTACACTCCCCTTAGTATCACGTCCATACAATGCGCGTACACTCCCTTATTAATACTTCATACAGTGCCGTACACTTCCCTTATTAATACCTCCTACAGTGCCGTACACTTTCCTTAATACGTCACCTTACAGTGCCGTACACACTTCCCTTTATTAACACCGCTACTACCTCATAATCCTCTCGACAGTGCGTATACACTTCCTTATTAATACTCACTACAGTGCCGGTACACTTCTCTTATTAATACTGCATCCTACAAGTGCGTACACTTCCTTATTAATACCTCATACTTTGCCTACACTTCCCTGATTAAGTCCCTCCTACAGTTGCCGTACACTTCCTTATTAATACCTCCTACAGTGCCGTACACTTCCTTATTATACCTCATAAAGTGCCGTACACTTCCCGTTATAATTATACGTCATACAGGTGCGTACACCCCTTAATTAAAACCTCCTACAGTGCCGACTTAGTAATACTCCTCGCGGACCTCCCTTATTAATACCTCTACGTGCCGTACACGTCTCCTTATAATACCTCTACAGTGCCGTACACTTCCCTTATTAAAGACTCATACAGTGCCGTAACTCCTTATTAACTACCGTACCCTACAGTGCCGTACACCTTCCCTTTTAATACCTTCAGTGCCGTACACTTCCCTTTAATACCTCCTACAGTGCCGTACTTCCTTCCCCCTTATCTCTAATCGACCTTATTATCCCACGTGCCTACACTATCATCGATGCGCCCCACACGGTGAACACTATGAACAGATGAGACCACCCTTGGCACTACTGCCAAACACACTCATCACTACAGTGTCGTACCTTACCCTTTTAATTTTTTTTATCCCGATCCATACAGGGCCGTACACTTCCCTTTTAATACCTCATAACAGTGCCGTACAACTTCCGCTTATTAATACTCTCACTACAGTGCCGTACACTTCCCTTATTTAATACCTCATACAGTGCCGTGCACTTCCCTTATTAATACCTCTCATACAGGCCACTACCTTCCCTTATTAATAACCTCCTACAGTGCCGTAAATCCCTTAGACCTCCCATCCGTACTTTAATACCTCATACAGTGCTACTTTATGTTACTCAATACCAGTAACTGTAACATTCATTGTTTGTAGAAAACTCAGCCAGCTTTTATAAACTTGACAATGAAAACATGCCATAACACCGTCCACGGAATCAGTTCCATTAGCTTTACCGTTCTCACAGTGAACAAAATCCTTTCCCAAAATTCACTTTATGTATCACTACCAGTAAATTGTAACATTCCTTGGTTTGTAGAAAACTCATCCAGCTTTTATTAAAAAGACCAAAGAAACTGCCATAACAACGTCCACTGGAAGGCCAGTTCCATAGCTTTACGTTCTCACAGGGACAAACCCTTTCCCAACTCTTACTTATGTATCAAATACCAGTAACTTGAACATCCTGTTTGCAGAAAAACTCATCAGCTTTTTTTTAAACTGACCAAGAACTGCCAGTACAACGTCCACTGGAAGACAGTCCATAGCTTTACCGTGTTCACCAGGGACAAACCCTTTCCCCAACTCTACTTTAGGACAATCCCAGTATGTTTCCCAGTACTTGTAACATTCCTTGTTTGTTAGAAGAAACTCTCAAGCTTTTATTTAAACTGACCAATGAACCGGCCATAAACAACCGTCCACTGGAAGACAGTTCCATAGCTTTACCGTTTCGCACAGTGACCCAAACCCTTCCCCAAATTCTTACTTTATGTTGTATCAATACCAGTAACTTGTAAACATTCCTTGTTTGTTAGAGAACTCATTCAGCTTGTAGGAAACTGACCAATGGAACTGCCCCATAACAACGTCCACTGGAGACAGTCCAGAGCTTTTACCGCTCTCCCAGTGACAAACCCTTTCCCAACTCTACTTTATGTATCAATCCCAGTAACTTGTAACTTCCTTGTTTGTAGAAAACCCATCCAGCTTGTATTAAACGACCAATGAAACCCTGCCATACACAAGTCCCATGGAAGACAGTTCCTAGCTTTACCGTTTTCTCACAGTGACAAACCCTGTCCCACCTCTACTTTATGATCAATCCCAGAACTTGTTGAACTTCCTGTTTGTAGAAAAAACTCATCAGCTTTTTATTCAACTGACCAATGAACCTGCCATAACAAAGTCCACTGGAAGACAGATTTCCTAGCTTACAGTTATATACCGCTACGTGAAACCACATCCAGGATGAATACATCCAGTTAGTTCTATGACCCATGTCGTGGTTGTACACTTAGAGATTTTGATGCTAGTAAGATAATATCCAAGAAAGAGTTATCTTAAAACCAAATAGTAAGTGGGTGTGAAAGTCTTGGAGCCGAGTGTATATAAAAATCTATATATTGTGCCTATTGGACAATGGCGTGTTTAGTGGGTGAAAGTCTGATAGGATCTGTTGCATCCCTGTGCGGTTTCCCCCTCTCCTTTCCCTTCCAGCTTTCAGGAGAGATGGCAGAACTTCCGAAAGCGGTCCCTTTTCAAACTTTGACTATAGTGGAAAGTTTGAAACAGACCCATTAAAGTCAATGGGAGTCCAAATAGTTGAATGAAATTAACATTACAATATCAATGGTAACTTAAAGGGGAACTGTGGTCTCCAAAACACGTTTTGCGTTTTTTTAATGAAAAGGCTGTTTCTTACTTTGAAACGACGGCCATCAACCACCCTCTTACTGATCCACAGCCCAAGAATATAAAGAGAAATGACTGACCAGAAAGTTAATGGGGGGGAGGCTGACATGTGACATTCCTAATGCTTCTCCTGCACAGTGACCACGGCAGCACAGGACCTCAGACTCCCTCAGGTGTGACCGAGCTGCAGAGAAGCTAGTGAATCTACAGCCCTTCTCGGTCACTATGTGAAAAGCAGCCTTTTCAGCAGAGTGGGTAGGGTACTCTGCCTGAAAAGGGGGGGGGGGTGTCAGAGTGTCGCACAGCACTGTGAGCCGGGTGGCCTAGGCACCCGCAAATGCGCGAAAGGACACAAGCACCCGTGGGTGGGCGGGGGGGCCACGGCACCCGCGAGGGGCAGGGCCAAAACGGGGCTGTAAGGGAAAGGGCCAAGGGGGGCCTGCAAAGGGAAGGGACCATGGGGTACATGAGTGGGAGGGACCAGGGAGGGCGCAAGGGGAGAGAACAGGGCAGATTGACTGACAGGTTTTTCAGAGCAGGAAAAGTGCAGGGGACCTAGTGATGCTGCCTGCCATATCACACACAAAAAATGAAAATATTTCAAACACTATGTAAAATAAACAATGTGAAATAAAAATTGCAAAAAAAATCCCAGGGAAACCAATTCCTTACAATTTACCTTTTGTGACCACGATTTCCAAAAAGGTCATTTTTGACCACAGTTTGCCCCTTTAATGTAAAAGGCTGTGGGACCTGGGAAATGAAATGGCCCCTGGGGCACATGTTTCGGAATATCCAGGACTTTCGAAAAATTGATTTTACTCTCACCACTCGGTCACTTTCGCAGCCTCTAGAGTTTGAAACATTCGATAATTATCCCATGAACGACTCACGGATTTGTTGAATCGATATTTACTCGCGTATTGGTATAATAGACATTTTACTCGCATATATATAATTATCGAAAGTCCGGAAAATATCAAAAGTCCGAGAAATCCGGGTCCGGGATAGTTTGAGAAGTCCAAGTCCGTTCGAACTCGAATATTTTGGCTCGGGTTTGAGTTTGAGTTCTAGTCCATCTCTAGCTTTCAGTGAGTCAGCCTCCGTTAGGGCCCATAGTCCGTCTCCCAGAGATATTCCCCGGATGTGTCTAAACAGTTGGGACCAACCTCGATCTTTATAGCTGGATTATTGAATTTCCTTTGCACCAGTCCTTCTTCTTCTAGTGGATCCGAAATTCAATTTAGCTTCACTCCCGGACTTCCGTTCAACAGTTACCCACCGTTCACCGAAAGCCGGGAGGGAAAGGAGACAGTGAACGACCCAGAGACACAGATCCTACAAAGATTACTCATAATAGAAGACAAAGGGGCAACTCCAAGGTGGAAGACCCATATGAGGTTTGCGGGGGGACATTCTGAGAAGCAATAACTGGAAACAGTGGAAACCCTCCTGTAAGTGATGACTTACCTGATGCATGAGGGGAAGGTTTACAGGGTCTAGCCGGAATGGATTCCTTGTACAATTCCTTCCCCCTAACAAAAGCCGGTGGAGCGCGTCTTCATGCGGGTACTGGTTCTAACTGCACGTCGGAACATGAAGTCCATGAGGGACAGGGGCCAAACCCCTTTAAGAGGTCCCTAATAATAAAACAGTCAATGAATCCAACTGAGCGCCACTTCCTTATTATTACTCATACAGTGCCGTACAATTCCATTATTATACCTCCTACAGTGCCCGTGACCGTCCCTTATTCATACTCCTACAGGAGCGGGACACTCTCCCTGATTACTACTTCATAAGTGGTACAATTCCCTTATAATACTCATACAGTGCCGTACACTCCATTATTAATACCTACTACAGGCCGTACCTTACACTTCCCTATTAATACTCCTAACAGTGCGTACACTTCCCTTATTAATACCTCCTACAGTGCCGTACACTTCCCTTATTAATAAAACCTCATACAGTGCCGTGCACTTCCCTTATTATACCTCTACAGTGCGTACACTTCCCTTATTAATACCTCTACCAGTGCCGTGGACACTTCCCTTTATTAATACCCCTACAGTGACGTACACTTCCCCTTATTAATACCTCCTACAGTGCCATACACTTCCCTTATTAATACCTCCTACAGGGCCGTACACTTCCCTTATTAATTACCTCCTACAGTGCCGTACACTTCCATTATTAATACCCTCATACAGTGCCGTACACTTCCCTTATTAATACCTCCTACAGTGCCGTACACTCCCTATAATACTCCTACAGTGCCGTAACACTTACGGTTATTAATACCTCATACAGTGCCGTACAATTCCCTTAGTAATACCTCCTAAGTGCCGTACACTTCCATTATAATACTTAATACTAGGCAGTACACTTCCCTTATTAATACCTCATACAGTGCAGTATTACTCCCTTAGTAATACTTCATACAGTTGACATACAATTCCCTTATTAAACTTCCAATAACAAGTGCCGTACACTTCCCTTATTAATACTTCATACAGTGCCGTACACTTCCCTTATTATACTTCATACAGTGCCGTACTACACTTCCCTTAGTAATACTTAATACAGTTGCCGTACACTTCCCTATTAATACTTCATCCAGTGCCGTACACTTCCCTTATTAATACTTCAGACAGTGCCGTACACATTCCCTTATTAATACCTCCTACAGGCCGTACACTTCCCCTTATTAATACCCTCATACATGCCGTACACTTCCCTTATTAATACTCATACAGTTGGGCTACACTTCCCTATTAATACGTCATACAGGCCGACACTTCCATATTATTACTTCTACAGTGCCGTACACTTCCCTTATTAATAATCATACAGTTTGCCGTACACCACTTCGCTATATACCTCAAGACAGTGCCGGCACCTTCCCTTATTAATTACCTCACAGTTGCCGTACACTTCCCTTATTAATACCTACTCAGTGCCGTACACTTCCCTTAAACTTCATACAGTTGCCGTACACTTCCACTTAGTAATATCTCATACAGTGCCGTCCACTTCCCTTATTAATACCTCCTACGTGCCGTACACTTCCCTTATAATACTTCAGACAGTGCCGTGCATCTCCACCTTATTATACTTCATAACAGTTTGCCGCTTACCTTTCCCTTATTAATACCTCCTACAGGCCGTTACACTTCCCTATTAATACCTCTACAGTGCCGTACACTTCCCTTATTAATACCCTACAACAGTGCCGACCACTTCCCTTATAATATCTCCTACAGTGCCGTACACTTCCCTTTTAATACCTCTACAGTGCCGCACACTTCCTTATTAATCCTCCTACATGCCGTACACGTCCCTAGTAATACCTCCTACAGTGCCGTACACTTCCCTTATTAATACCTCCTACAGTGCCGTACACTTCCCTTATTAATACCTCCTACAGTGCCGTTACAATTCCCATTAGTACTCATACAGTGCCCGTACACTCCCTTAGTAATACCTCCTACGTGCCGTACACTTCCCATTATTAATATCTCTACAGTGCCAGCTACAATCCCTTAAAGACCTCCTACAGTGCCTACACTTCCTTATTAATTACCTCATAAGTGCCTTACACTTCCCTTATTAATACCTACTACAGCACGCCAGTACACCCCAGTTCCCTTCTTCCCCCACCAAAATACCCACCCTAAGTAGCACGTACACTTCCCTTATTAGTACTCCTAAAGTGCCGTCCACTTCCCTTCATAATATCTCCTACAGTGCCGTTACACTTCCCTTTTAATACCCCTACAGTGCCGTACATTCCCTTATTAATACCTCCTACAGTGCCGACCACTTCCCTTAATTAATCCTCCTACAGTGCGTACACTTTCCATTATAATACCTCCTACAGTGCGTACAATTCCCTTATTAATACCTCTACAGGGCGTGCAATTCCATTATTATACCTCATACAGTGCCGTACACTTCCTTATAATACTTCATCAGTGACGGGCTGACACTTCCCTATTAATACCTCATACAGTGCCGTACACTGCCCTTATTATACTCATACAGCGCGTACCAATCCCTTATTACTCCCTCCTACAGTGTGTTACACTTCCCTATTAATACCTCATACAGTGACCGACACTTCCCTTATTATACCGCCTACAGTGCCGTTACACTTCCTTATTAATACCTCATACAGGGCCGTTACACTTCCTATTAATTACCTCATACAGTGCCGTACACTTCACTTATTAAATACTTCATACAGTGCCGTAACACTTCCCTTACTTAATACTTCATACAGTGCCTACACTTCCCTTAGTAATACGTCATTTTTAACAGGCCGTAAATTCCTTATTAATAACTAATACAGTGCCGCTAAACTCCCTTATTTAATTACATCCTACAGTTGCGTTACACTCCCTTATATTAATACCTCCTACAGTGCCGTTACAATTCCCTTATTAATTACCTCTAAGTGCCGTAAACTTCCCTTATTAATACCTAATACAGTGCCGTTACATTCCCCTTAATTAATACCTCATACAGTGCCGTAATGCCCTTATTAATACCTCCGACCAGTCCATACACTTCCCTTATTAATACATCATAAGTGCCGTTACACGTCCCTATTATTACTCTACAGGTGCCGTACACTTCCCTTTATTAATACCTCCTACAGTTCCGTACACTTCCCTTATTATTACCTCATACAGTTGCCGTTACACTTCCCTTATTAATACATCATACAGTGCAGTAACTTCCCTTATTAATACCCCTACAGGCCGTACACTTCCCTTAATACCTCATTACAGTGCCGTAAACTTCCCTTATTAATACCTCCTTAACAGTGTCCGTACACTACCTTATTAATGACCTCATACGTGCCTTTTACACTTCCCTTATTAATACCTCCTCAGTTACCGTACACTTCCCCTTTTAATACCTTCCTACAGTGACGTACAATTCCCTTTATTAATTACCTCCTACGTGCCGTACAACTTACCTTATTATTACCCCTACAGTGCCGTTACACTTCCCTTATTAATACATCCTACAGTGCCTACATTCCCTTATTAATTGTACCTCCTCAGTGCGTACACTCCCTTATTAATACCTGCATTACAGTGCCGTACACTTCCTGATTAATACCTCATACAGTGCCGTACACTTCCCTTATTAATACCTCCTACAGTGCCGTACACTTCGTTATTAATACCTCATACAGTGCCGTACACTTCCCTTATTAATAACTCCTACAGTGCCGTACACTTCCCTTATGATAACTTCATACGAGTGCAGTAAACTCCTTGAATACCTAATACCGTGCCGTATACTTCCCTGTTAGTACTTCATACAGTGCATACACTCCCTTATTAATATTTCAACAGCCGTACACTTCCCTCTATTAATACTTCATACAGTGATTACACTTCCCTTATTAATACTTCATTACTAGTTGCCGTACATTCCCTTATAATACTTCATACAGTTGCCGTACACTTCCTTAGTATACTTCATACAGTGCCGTACACTTCCCTTATTAATACCTCATACCAGTGCCGTACACTTCCCTTATTAATTACCTCCTACAGTGAAGTACACTTCCCTTTATACCTCATACAGTGCCGTACACTTCCATTATTAATACCTCATACAGTGGGCCTACACTCCCTATTACTACTTCATACAGTGCCCGTACACGTACCCTTATATTACCTCCTACAGTGCCGTACACTTCCCTTATTAATACTTCATACAGTGCCGTACACTTCGCTTATTAATACCTCATACAGTGCCGTGCACTTCCCTTATTAATACCTCCTACAGTGCCGTACATTCCCTTTATTAATACCTCCTACAGTGCCGTACACTTCCCTTATGAATTACTCTACAGTGCCGTTACACTTCCCTTATTAATACTCCTACAGTGCCGTCACTTCCCCTTATTAATACCTCCTACAGTGCCGTAACACTTCCCTTATTAATACCTCCTACAGTGCGTACACTTCCCCTTATTAATACTCCTACCAGTGCCGTACACTTCCCTCTATTAATATCCCTACAGGCGTACACTTCCCTTATTAATACCTCCTACAGTGCCGCACACTCACTTATTAATACCTTACAGGGTACAGTACACTTCATATAATACCTCTACAGTGCCGTTACACTTCCCCGTTTAATATCTCCTACAGTGCCGTTACACTTCCCTATTATACATTCCTACAAGGCCGTTACACTTCCGTAGTAATACCTCTACAGTGCGTACACTTCCCTTATTAATACCTCCTCCAGTGCCGTACATTCCTTATTATATCTCCTACAGTGCGTACACTTCCCTATTAATTACCTCATACCGTGCCGACACGTTCCCTTATTAATACCTCATTACAGGGCCTACAATTCCCTATTAATAACCTCCTACAGTGCCGTCCACTTACCCTATTAATACCTCATACAGTGCGTACACTTCCCTTATTAATACCTCATACAGTGCCGAACTTCCCTTTTTATTAATACTTCATTACAGTGCCGTACACTTCCCTTATTAATACTTCATACAGTGCCGTACACTTCCCGTTTAATACTTCATACAGTGCCGTACACTTCCCTTATTAATTACCTCCTACAGTGCCGTACACTTCCTTATAATTACCTCCTACATGCGTGCACTTCCCTTATTAATACCTCCTACAGTGCCGTTCACTTCCCTTATTAATGACTTCATACAGTGCCGTGCAATTCCCTTATTAATACCTTATACAGGGGCCCGTACACTTCCCTTATTAATACCTCCTACAGTGACGTCACTTCCCTTATTAATACCTCCTACAGTGCTGTACACTTCCCTTATTAATACCTATACAGTGCCGTACACTTCCCTATTAATACTCCTACAGTGCCTACACTTCCCTTATTAATACTCATACAGTGCCCGTACACTTCCCTTATTAATACCTCATAAAGTGCCGTTACACTTCCCTTATTAAATACTTCCTACGTGCGTACCTGCACTTATTAATACTTCTACAGTTGCGTACAATCCCTTATTTAATATTCATAGTGAACGGACAATGCTTATTAATACCTCATACAGTGAAGTACACTTCCCTATTAAGACCTCCTACAGGTGCCGTACCACTTCCCTTATTAATACCTCCTACATGCGTACAATTCCCTTATTATTACATCCTACAGTGCCGTACATCCCTTATTAATACCTCATACAGTGCCGTACACTTCCCTTATTAATACTTCATACAGTGCCATACACTTCCCTTCTTAATACCTCCTACAGTGCCATACAATTCCCTTATTAATACATCATACAAGTGCCGTACACTTCCCTTATAATACCTCCTACAGTGCCGTACATTCCCTATTAATACCTCCTACAGTCCGTTACACTTCCTTATTATTTAAATCATTACAGGGCCGCTACACTTCCGTATAATAACCTCCTCCAGTGCCGTAACTCCTATTAAGACCTCTACGTGCGTACACTTCCTAATTAATACCTCCTACAGTGCCGTACACTTACTTATTAATACCTCCTACAGTGCCGTACACTTCCCTTATTAATACCTCATACAGTGCCGTACACTTCCCTTATTAATACCTCATACAGTGCCGTACACTTCCTTATTAATACCTCCTACAGTGCCGTATACACTTCCTTTAGTAAGCCTCCATACAGTGCCGTTACACTTTCCCTTATATTACCTCCTACAGTGCCGGATTCCACTTCCCTATTAATACCGCATACAGTGCCTACACTTCCATTATAATACCTCATACAGTGCCGTTACACTTCCCTTATACACTCATACAGTGCCGTACACGTCCCGTATTAATACCTAACAGTGCCGTACCACTTTCCATTATTAATAACCTCCTACAGTGCCGTACACTTACGTTATTAATACTCTCAGTGCCGTACAATTCCCTTATTAATACCCTCCACAGTGCCGTACACTTCCCTTATTGAAACTTCATAAGTGCCGTACACTTCCATTATTAATACATCATTACAAGTGCCGTATACTTCCCTTATTAATACTCATACAGTTGCATAATACACTTCCCTTATTAATTACTTCATTACCGTGCCGTTACATTCCCTATAAGACTTCTTACAGTGCCGTACACTTCCTTATGAATAATCATACAGTGCCGTACATTCCCTTATTAATCTTCATAAAGGCCGTTACAATCCCTTTATTAATATTCATACAGTGCCGTACATTCCCTTATTTAGATCTTCATACAGTGCCGTTTACACTTCCCTTATGAAAGACCTCCTACAGTGCGTACATTCCCTTATAATACCTCATACCAGTTGTGTCCGTACACTCTTCCTTACTATAATCTCATTACGGGCCGTACACTTCCCTTATTAATACTTCATACAGTTGCCGTACACTTTACCTATTATTACCTCCTTACAGTGCCGTACACTTCCCTTATTAATAATTTCATACCAGGGCCGTACACTTCGCTTTTTAATACCTCCTACAGGCCGTGCACTTCCCTTATTAATACTCCTACAGTGGACCGTTACACTTCATTATAATACCTCCTTACAGTGCCGTACACTTCCCTTATTAATACTCATACAGTGCCGTACACTTCCCTATTAATTCTCTACAGTGAAGTAAACTTCCCTTATTAAACCTCCACAGTGACGTCCACTTCCCTTATTTAAACCTCCTCCATACAGTGCCGTACACTTCGTATTAATACCTCTACAGTTGCGTACACTCCATTATTAATATCTCCACAGTCCGACACTTCCCTTATTAATACCTCCTACAGTGCCGCACATTCCCTTATTATACCTCCTACAGTGCCGTACACTCCCTTATTAAACTCCTACAGTTGCCGTTACACCTCTCCTTAGTAATATTCCTATAAGTGCCGTACACTCCCTTATAATACCTCCCTACGTGCCGTACACTTCCCTTATAATACTCTACAGTGCGTACAACTTCCCATTATTAATACCTCCTACAGTGCCGTAACACTCCCTATAATACCTCCTACAGTGCCGTACACTTTCCTTATTAATACCTCTACAGTCCGTACACTTCCCTTATAATACCTCACAGTGCCGTACAATTCCCCTTATTAATTACTCCTACAGTGCCGTGCACTTCCCTTATTATACCTCTACAGTGCCGTACACTTCCCTCTAATACTTCATACAGTGAAGTTCGTGCACTTCCCTTTTAATACCTAATACAGTGCCGTACAGATCCCTTATTTATGAATACTCCTACAGTGCAGCTACATTCCCTTATTATACATCCTACCAGTGCCGTCACACTTCCCTTATTAATTAAACCTCATACAGTGCCGTACACTCCTTCTTAATACTACTACAATGCCGTACACTTCCATTATAATACCTCCTACATTGCCGTACACTCCCTTATTAATACATCACAGTGACGTACACTTCCCTATTTAATACCTCATTACGTGACCGTAGAATTCGCTTATTAATACCTCATACAGTGCCGTACACTTCCCTTATTAATACTCCTACAGTGCCGTACACTTCCTATTACTACCTCCTACAGTGCCGTACACTTTCCTTATTAATACTTCATTACAGTGCCGTTGCACTTCCCTATTAATTACCTTATTACAAGTGCCGTAACTTCCCTTATTATACCTCCTACAGTGCGTACACTTCCTTATAATACCTCCTACAGTGCCGTACACTTCCCTTATTAATACCTCATACAGTGCCGTACACTTCCCTTATAATGACCTCATCCAGGGCCGTTACACTTCCCTTATTAATACTTCATACAGTGCCGTACACTCCCTTATTAATACGTCATACAGTTGCCGTAACTTCCCTTATTAATACTCATTACAGTGCCGTACACTCCTTATTAATACTCATACCGTGCCGTACCATTCCTTATTATACCCTCCTTACAGTTGCCGTACCACTTCCCTATTATCCTCTACAGGTGCCGTACACTTCCCTTATTAATCCTCATACAGTGCCGTGTTACACTCCCTTATTAATACCTCATACAGTGCCATACACTTCCCTTATTAATACCTCCTACAGTGCCGTACCTTCCTTATAATACCTCATACAGTGCGTACCACTTCCATATTAATACATCCCTACGTGCCGTACACTTCCCTCCTTATTAATACCTCATACCGTGGCCGACCACTTCCCGTATGATACCTCATACAGGCCGTGACACTTCCATTACATAACCTCTACAGTGCCGTACACTTCCCCTTATTATTAATACCTCATTACAGTGCCGTACAACTTCCATTATAATTACCTCCGCAGTGCCGTAACACTTCCCTTATTAATACTCCTACAGTGCCGTACAATTCCCTTATTATTACCTCATACTGCCGTACAACTTCCTTTATTAATACTCCTACGTGCCGTACACTTCCTTATTAATACCTCCTACAGTGCGTACACTTCCTCTTATTAAAATACCTCATAACCAGATTGCCCGTACCACTTCCCTTATTAATACCTCCTCCCAGTGCCGGTACACTTCCCTTATTAAATACCTCCTACAGTGCCGCTACACTTCCCTTATTAATACTTCCTACAGTTCAGTATCACTTCCCTTATTAATACCTCCTACAGTTGCCGTATTACACTTCCCTTATTAATACCTCTACAGTGCCGCTTACACTTCCTTATTTATACCCTTCCTACAGTGCCGTACCCTTCCCTTATTAAACCTCCTACAGTGCCGTACAATTCCATTAACTACCCATACAGTGCCGTACACTTCCCTTATTAATAAACCTCCTCAGCTTGCCGACACTTCTCATTATTAATACCCTACAGGCCGTACACTTCCCTGATTAATACCTCATAGAGTGCCGTACACTTCCTTATAATACCTCCTACAGTGCGTTACACTCCCTTATTAATACCTCCTACAGTGCGTACAACTTCCCTTATTAATAATCCACAGTTCCGTACCACTTCCTTATTTAATACCTCATACAGTGCCGTACACTTCCCTTATTAATACCTCCTACAGTGCCGTACACTTCCCTTATTAATACCTCATACAGTGCCGTACACTTCCTTATTAAACATATTACAGTTTGCCGTAATTCCCTTATTAATAACCTCATACCAGGCCTACACTTCCCTTATTAATACTTCATACAGTGCCGTAAACTTCCATTATTAAACTCAACAGGGCCTACACGTCCCTTATTAATACTTTCATACAGTGCCGTACACTTCCCTTATAAGACCTCTACAGCTTGCCGTCACTGCCCTTATTAATTACTCCTACAGTGACGTACATTCATTATGAATACCCTACTACTAGTGCCGTACACTTCCTATGATTACCTTGCTACAGTGCCGTACACTCCCTTAGTAATTACCTCATTTACAGTGCCGTTACACTCCCTCTATAATACCTCCACAGTGCCGTACACTTCCCTTATGAATACCTCCTACAGTGCCATACATTCCTTATTAATACCTCATACAGTGCCTACAACTTCCCTTATTAATACCTCCTTAGCAGTTGCCGTACCACTTCCCTTATTAATACCTCAACACAGTGCCGTACACTTCCCCTTATTATAGTCTCATACAGTGCCGTACACTTCCCTATAATACCTCCGACAGTTGACAGTACACTTCCCTGTAATTATTACTTACAGTGCGTAAACTTCCATTATTAATATCCTACAGTGCCGTATCGTTACATTCCCTATTAAATACCTCCTACAGTGCCGTTACACTCCCTTATTCAAACCCTCATACAGGGCCGTACACTTCCCTGATAATACTCCTACAGTCCGCTAAACTACCTTAGTAATACCTCCTACAGTGGCCGTACACTTCCCTTATTAATCCTCCTACAGTTTCCTCGTACCACTTTCCTTATTAATACATCCTACAGTGGCCGTCACTTCCCTTAGAATAACCCTACAGTGCCGTACCACTTCCCTTATTACATTACCTCCTACAGTGCCGTACACTTCCCATTATAATACTCTACAGTGCCGATACACTTCCCTTATTAATACCTTCATTACGTGCCGTACACTCCCTTATGAATTTACCTCCACAGTGCAGTACCACTTCCCTTATTAATACCTCCTACAGTGCCGTACATTCCCTTATTAATACCTCCACAGTGCGTACACTTCCATAATTAAATACCTCCCTGACAGTGCCGTACACTTCCCCTTATGAATACCTCCTACAGTGCGTACACTTCCCTTATAATCACCTCCGACCGTTTCCGACACTTCCCGTATTAAGACCCAACAGTGGCCGGACACTTCCCTTATTAATACCTCCTACAGTGCCGTACACTTCCCTATTAATTACCTCCTACAGTGCCGTACACTTCCATTATTAATACCCCTACAAGTCAGTACACTTCCTTATTAATACCTCATACAGTGCCGTAAACTCTTATTAATACTCATACAGATGCCGTAACACTCCCTTTTTAATACTCCTTACAGTGCCGTACACTCCCTATTAATACCTTTCATACAGTGCCATACACTTCCTTATTCAAACCTCATACAGTGCCATACACTTCCTTAATGAATACCGCCTACAGTGCGATGACACTTCCTTATTAATACCTCATACAGTGACATACACTTCCCTTATTTAATACCTCCTACAGTGCCGTTACACTTCCCTTATTAATACCTCATACAGTGCCGTACACTTCCCTTCATTATTAAATACCTCCTACAGTTCCCGTACACTTCCCTTATTAATACCTCCTACAGTGCAATACACTTAATTATTATTACTCCTACAGTGCCATACACTTTCCCTTATTAATACCTTCATAAGGGCCATTAACTCCTTATTAATACCTCCTACAGTGCCGTCACACTTCCCGTATTAATAAACCTCATACAGTGCCATACACTTCCTTATTAATACCTCCTACAGTGCCGTACACTTCCCTTTATTAATACCTCATACGGTGCGTACACTTCCCTTATTCAACCTCCACAGTGCCGTACAACTCCCTTATTAATACCTCCTACAGTGCCATACACTTCCCTTATTAATACCTCCTACAGTGCCATACACTTCCCTTATTAATACCTCCTACAGGCCGGACACTTCCCTTATTAATACCCCTACAGTGCCGTACACTTCCCTAATTAAATACCTCCTTACAGTGCCGTACACTTCCCTTATTATACTCCTCAGTGCCGTTTACACTTTCCCTTATTATACCTTTCTTACAGTGCCGTACCACTTCCCCATTATTAATACCTTCATACAGTGCCGTACACTTTCCCTTATTAATACCGCTACAGTGCCGTACACTTCCCTTATTAATACTCCTAACAGTGCCGTGTTACAATTCTCTTATTAAATACTCCTACAGTGCCGTACACTCCCTTATTAATACCTCCATACAGTTGCCGTACACTCCCTTATTAATACCTCATACAGTGCCGTACACTTCCCTTATTAATACTTCATACAGTGCCGTACCACTTCCCTTAATGAATAATCATACAGGCCATACACTTCCCGTATTAATACCTTCATTGACAGTGCCATACACTTCCTATTATTACATCCTACAGTGCCGTTACCCTTCCCTTATTAATACCTCCATACAGTGCCTACACTTCCCTTATTAATACATCCTAACAGTGCCGTCCACGTCTTTATTTACCTCCAAGTGCCGTACCACTTCCCTTATTTAATTACCTCATACAGTGCCATACACTGCCCTGAGAATACCTCCTACAGTGGCCGTCCATTCCCCTTATTTACTCCTCACAGTGCAGTACACTTCCCTTATTAATACCTCATACAGTGCCGTACACTTCCCTTTAATAACCTCCTGACAGTGCCATACACTTCCCCTATACTACATCCTACAGTGCCATTCCACTGTCCCTTATTAATACCTCCTACGTGGCGTACACTTCCTTATTAATACCTCTACAGTTTGCCATACACTTCCCTTATTAATACCTCCTACAGTGACGTTTCACTGCCCTTATTAATACCCCTACAGTGGCCGTTACATTCCTTAATTAATACCTCCTACAGTGCCGTACACTTCCCTATTAATACCTCCTACAGTGCCGTACACTTCCCTTATTAATACCTCATACAGTGCCGTAAACTCCCTTATAAAAAAAAAAAAAAAAAAAAAAAGTACCTCCTACAGTGCCGTACACTTCTCTTAGAAGACCTCCTACAGTGCCGTACCACTTCCTAATTAAACATCTACGTCCTACACTCCCTTATTAATACTTTCATACAGTGCCGTACAATTCCCTCTAAATTCATACCGGCCGTTACACTTCCCTTATTAATACCTCATACAGGTGCCGTACACTTCCCTTATTAATACCTCATACAGTGCCGTACCTTCCCCTTATCCACTGGAAGACAGTTCCATAGCTTTACCGTTCTCACAGTGACAAACGCTTTCCCAACTCTACTTTATGTATCAATCCCAGTAACTTGTAACATTCTCATCCAGCTTTTTATTAAACTGACCAATGAACCTGCCATAACAACGTCCACTGGATGACAGTTCCATAGCTTTACCGTTCTCACAGTGAAAAACCCTTTCCCAACTTGAAGCCTAAACCTTTTTTCTTCAAGTCTTATATTTATACATATGGGTGGGAGCTGCCATAGTGTTTCCCTTAGACAGAACAGTATGAGGGTATAGCTTATTGTGTGTACAGATTATTCCTTCTCTGTATATTTATACATATGGGTGGGAGCTGCCATATTGTTTCCCTTAGACAGTACAGTATGAGGGTATAGCTTATTGTATGTACAGAACATTCCTTCTCTGTATATTTATATTTATACATATGGGTGGGAGCTGCCATATTGTTTACCTTAGACAGTACAGTATGAGGGTATAGCTTATTGTATGTACAGAACATTCTTTCTCGGTATATTTACATTTATACATATGGGTGGGAGCTGCCATATTGATCCCCTTAGACAGTACAGTATGAGGGTATAGCTTATTGTGTGTACAGAA